>APFE031505967.1:3773-17288 GCA_000404065.3 Pinus taeda
TGTGCTTGAACCTCTCAAGCCTTCTCTGGAGTACACAGACTCTTTGACTCTCTCTGTCTTTGTCTCAACTCTGGCTCGATGCTGCCTTTGATTCTACAGGTTAGCTCGACGTCTTCTCTCTGCATTCGGCTTACTGCCTACTGCTTCACTTGCTTTACTCCTTGTCAGTGTGTGGCTTTAAGGCCATCTGCTTCCTGACTGTTCGTTTCCGCTTCTCGGCTCTCTGGCTCCCTGCCTCTGTCTGTCCGAATCCCTTTTTTCGGCGTTTACAGTCACTGTATAATGCTTCACAGGGAGGTGGCCACTTATTCTATAACGGATGAGTGCGTCAGGTTCACTGGAAATGTTTGAATGGTCATTTTTTTTCGTTTACTCCAAGAATGCCCGCGAAACACGACCTTCCGCCAACGCATCGTCTATATCGGACTTCAAATCCTATACAACTCCGCCTGTTGATCCCATCAAATCCGGTCATCAATCGGAACGCGTCTTCGCCATTGATTTGGGGGCCCTAGATCCTACGGTCATCGTTCATATCCGGCGACTAAGTAGCATGATGTTTACCCGTCCGATGTGAACATTTTTCTCTCTCTTCCGCCGGACGTGTGGCACTCGTTGTATGGCATCGGGCGGAACTCTGTTGAAATTGCTTACCACTCGAAGCCCCTCCGATATTCTGCTGGTTTTGTGGAATCCCGCTTCCGATGGAATCAAAATGATATCTGCTGCATTTTATGATTTTTCGGGTCCGGGTGCTTGCGACCTTTCCTTCTTTGAGGGGTTTGCCCTGCGATTTGCTAATTTGCGATAACGCGTGTTACCATGGGCCGACAGTCCTCGTTGCTCCGTGTTGATCACAAATTGCAACTATTACGAGGATATCTCCAATAAGCTTGATCTTTATAAGACTTTTAATCCTAGGCATGATTTTTGAAGAGTTCATGAAAACTTAGAGAGAGTTCTAGGATCCAATTTGGATAAACTATTATTGAGATTGTGCTTCATAAGATAGATACACGTATACCTGGTTACGCAAAATTTATGGATTGATCCATTGAGGGCAATGAGTCACGTGGATGAGAGATCAATGTGCTAGTTCTCATCTTCTTTTTTGGTGATTGGGTGTTATTAAATCCATTCCTAGTTGGATTTTAGGAACTAGTAGTAAGTACAACTATCTTAGACTAGAGTGGGTGCGATAGTTTTTTCGACTTTGATCTCATTTCCTAGTCCAAATCACAAGGATGACCTAGAAGGGGTTGTGATTGCAATCCAACACTTGGAAAAGATAAATTGCTAAGCCAAGGGAAGCCTCACTGCAACAACCAATATATTTTGAAATCCAAAACTTTTTCAATTTTATGTTCTGTAAAATAAAAATACCAAAAATATTATTACTAGCTTGTGCTTCAATTATCATCTTAAACTAGCTAGTGGATCCTTGTGGTTTGAGGCTTAAATTTTATATCTTATCCATACACCCCTCCCACATTTGGTGATATGCTGACATGGTATCCGCTTCCTGTTTTTAACTGTGATAGCATTACACAGTCCACGTTATCAACACATATACCATTACATAGTCCACAGTCCACCTCCCATTCATAACATTTCATAAACCACTTCCGCGACATATAGTGGTCTGAATCCCCGTCATTAACGCATATACCATCGTCATACATTGACACCCTACCATCGGTTCACATCTCCCACTGCTTCCTCCCATTGCGCAGCGAAACCCCCATACGTTGAATACCAGTGTTTGAATTCGCTCCAGTTTTAATTGTGATTTATGTGCGGTTTTGTTAATATATTACTCCCGACACATACTATCCCACTCCGCTCCAAACGCTGTTACGTTATTGCGTTTGTTATATGCGTTTTGTTAATACCATAAGCCCACATACCATGAGTCATAATCCGCCTCCCTCATATAAGCCCTCCCCCATATACTCCCTCACACACACACTCCCTCTCCCATATAACAACTACCCTATATAATACCTCTGTCCCATATATATCGGATTGCAATTTTACACCAGAACTGCATTGTTTACCACAAGAAGTGCAAATTTTTTATATATTGGCAGCAGAGTACATTTTTAAATGCATTCATTAATATCTATTATTGGAGTAGTTCTCTCTGGGAAAGAGAACTATCCTGAATGGTCGCGGAAAATAAAACCAATGTGGAAAAAGTCGAAGTCAGGATTAATTCGGCAAGGGTCCAAAAGTTGAAAAACTTGTAAAAGTCGGGAGTTTTTTGAAAAAGTGGGAAAAAAGTAGGCAAAATTAAAAAAACACAAAATTATTCATTTTTAATTTTTTTTTTAACATCTAGAGTATCCACAACATCAAATAAATGCATTTCCACATAAACATTTAAAGTAAACTAATATATAATATGTATATGAAGTCTAGTGCTACATCACATATCAAAATAGTGAATCAACTCCTGAATTTTGAGTCCTGTCTGAGTCTCAACTCTCAAGAGTCAAAATATCAAAAAAAAATATAATAAATGTATATCATGAGTCATCTAAAAGTCATCAAGTAATCAGTCACTGAGATCCTCTTCCCCTTTTAATTTTTGTTTCCGCTAATTGTATTAAGAAATATGTCATGCATTTATTCAGTAGATTGTAATCTGCTTGGGTAATAAGGTGTCAGGTGGTAGGTCCAATGAAAATAAACAGTGAGTATCATAGTAGATGTGAAAAGTAACGCTTGGTGACTCCAAGCTGCTTATTTTCTGAGAAAACAGTAGGTGTCAGATTACTAACCTAGCCTTGGCATCTATTATACAAAAACTCTTGGAGGTAAAATCCACTTTTGATACATAACCTTTCCCCACATTTACAAGGAGTTCACCACTAAAGAAGATTCCCTTTCAAAACGTGCTCTCATTGCAGGAAGGATCTTTTCTGTCACAAGATTTCACAAGTACTTTGTTCCTGTCTGAAAATGGGTTCTTTTTTGAGGCACTGGTTTTGTTTTTTTGGACAGGTTGTTGTTATTTGATCTTCATGACCTCCTTTTTGTTGTTTCTTCTGGAAGCATTCAACAACTATAACAATGTTTTTGATGGTGTGGAGTTCTTTCTACAGAAGACTGTTGTATGCCTGTCCTTTTGGTACTTTTGTAATCTTTTGAAGGGGCAGTGGTTGTTAGAGTCTGGATCACTGAAAGCCTGGAGGCTTAGCCAATGTATGCTTTCTAACTAGAAATATGAAGTATAAAGATTTGTTTTTCCTTGGAAAACAAAAACATATCTTAACCTCAAAACTAACAGATTACAAATGAAACTACTATGCTCGCAAGAAGTATGACAAACAATACAATGCAATAACTTGAAAATGCATGGATGGAAGCTTCAATTTACAGTTTTTTCACCTTTGTGGCCTCTTTATCCGCGGCCTGGGAAGGGAGGCAAACTTTTTGGGTCGACTCCCGATTAAATCGGGAGTATAAGGAAAAAATCGCGATTTTTTCCTTTGTGAAAAAGTCGCCAAAAAGTCGGGGGATTAAATCGTTTAGTTCAAAAAATCGTGTTTTTAGGATTAAATCGGGATTTTTTGCAGACTTTTTCACACTGAATTATAAGACACTCTCATTTTCAGTGAGTTGTGGAAAGGAGTTTGTGTAGGAGAAGGAGATAATGAACCTGCAAAGCCCACCTCGGATAAGGAGATTTCCATTTGGGAAAAGAAGAACAACAAGGCCTATGCCTTGATTGCAACATCTGTAAATGAAGAGGTGGGTCACCATATTTCACCATTTTCAAATGCTTTTGAAGCCTTACAAAAGTTGAAGGAACTCTGTGACTCACACTCTAAACTTGAAGTTGTCCAATTGATGATTAAATTGTTCAGTCTTGAATTAAAAAATGATGATCCTCTTGCTTTAACATCAAAAGTAAGATCTATTATGCTTGATATCAGAACCACTGGTGTTCAAATAGACATTCCTTTCATAGCTTATGTCAAGGCACTATATCCCATTTATTCAAATTATCTTGAGTCATTGCAAGCAAGTGGAAACCTCAAGGAGATTACCTTTGACTCCCTTGAGAAGAAGTTTGCTCAGAGAGAGAAAGCTTTTGGGAAGAAGACAACTCCTTAGTCTTTTGAAGAAGTTGTGTGTCTTGCACATAAAGAGAAGAATCATCAAAAGATTTTTCAAGAGGAAGAGGTGGTCAAAGAGGTAGAGGAAGAAGAAAATTTAGAGGCAGGAGGGGGAAAACAATTTCAAGGAGAAAAGTTTGATCTTCATTTTATACGTTGCAATAGAGATGGACATGATGCATCCACATGTAAGTTGCCTTGGGACAAGATTGAGCAGGAAATAAATGAAGCCAAAGGTAAAACCCATTACAAAGAAAAAGGTAAAGCACCCAAATCTTCTCACTATGTTGTGATAAATTGTAATATTGGAGTAACTGAAGACTTGTTTAATGCTTCACTTGCTTCTTGGAAAAATGATTGGTTGCTTGATTAAAGAGCAACTTGCCACGTGACCTTTAGAAGAGCTTTTTTTGAAGAATTTACTGACAATGTTGATGGAGCAATATACTTTGCAGACAAATCAAAACTCAAGCCATCAGGGCTTGGCACAATTAGGCTCAAATTGCCTGGTCTTTTAGAATTTCTTCTACATGATGTTCTATTCCTCCTGGAGTTGAGGAGAAACTTGTTGTCCTTGGTCCACATCTACTAGTAAGGACACTCCATTCATATGTTTGATGGCAAGGTTGAGGTCAAAAAAGCATTAGATCGCTCACTTGTCATGATGGGGATAACAAAAGAAAGACTTCTGAAGTTGCAAGGTACCTCTTCTCATGCACAAAACTTCTCATACAGTTCTCATTAAGATGAAGGTACATTTCCATCAAGTCTTTTATGGCATGCTAGATTTGGACACTTGAATTATGACAACCTCCATATGTTGAAGAAAAGTGGCGTTAATGGTTTGCCTACAATTCCCAGGAAACTTAAGCAATGTGATGCTTGTATCTTAGGAAAGCACAACAAACAGTGTTTTCATGATTCACATTCAAGAGCACATAGGAAACTTGAACTTATTCATTCAGAATTATGTGGCCCAATCCGTGTTCCTCATGCAAATGGAAATAAATATATGATGACATTTATTGATGACTACACCAGAATGTGTTGGGTTTGTTTATTAAAGAACAAATCTGATGCTTTTCAAACATTCAAGAACTTTCATGCATGGATTGAAAATGATGCACAATCTCATATTGGTTCTATTTGCAGTGTGCACTGATAATGGAAAAGAATACACTTCAAATGAATTTGAAAACTATCTTCGCCAGTATGGGATCAAACATCAAACAATTGTGCCTTATAATCCGCAACATAATGGAGTAGTTGAAATAATGAACATGACAATCTTAAATATGGTACGTTCCATGATGTTTTTCAAGAATGTAAAATTGATGTTTTGGGCTGATGCAGTTCTATGTGCTGTGTATGTAAAGAGTAGGTGTCCCAGTGTTATCGGAACCGAACCAGTTCCGACAAAACCGGTCGGTCTGTCCGGTTTGGAGGCAAAACCGGTCCGAACCGGAAATGATCGGTTTAGTGACTGGTTCCGTTGGTCTGTGGGGCCCACAACTGCGCAACCAGTCCAGTAAAAAAATCTGTTTTTTTTATTATTATTGGTTTCTCTATTTTCTAAACCTAATCTATCCCCCCCCTAAAGCTATTTAAACACCCCCACCCCCTCTATTTTACTCACACTATTCATTCAAGTCTCTTGTAATTCTTGCGCTGAGTTCGGTGAGGAGAATTTGGAGAGTTTTTTGCAGGGTTGTTCTGAGGGAGATTTTTTGCAGATTTGAAGAGCTGATTGGAGTCTTGGAAAGCTGTTGGGTTGGAAGATTTTTGAGCTACTTCAAAGATTTAGTTTTTTCTTAGAGATCTTTGGGTTTTCTTCAGTGGTTTTTGCTGTTGGTGGATTTTTTGTTTGTTTGTTGGGGCTGATACATAGTTGATTTTGGAGCTGATTTTCTCCAAAATATTTAGAGGGTAAATCAAGGAAATTTCTACCATATTTTTGTTCTATTATTCTCCTAAAATAACCTATTTTTTTCCCATAAGAATTAAAAACCCCAGTGTTTTTTTATGCAGATTTGTAGGGGCTGCTCCAAAACTGATTTTGGAGTTGATTTTCTTCAGCAAATCAAGAGGGAAATTCAAGATATTTTTTTCAACCATTAATGTTCTATTTTTTTCCCTCCAAATTTTAAAATCCCAGTTTTTTTATGCAGAATTCAGAATTTCAGATTTGTAATTTTTTGTTGGAAAAAAAATTGTGGCTATTATTTTCTTCTATTTTTTTCTTAACAATTATTGGAATTTGCAGGGTTAGTTTGAGAGATTTTGTTGGCATGTATGCGAGGGAGATTTTGGAGCGCTGATTGAAGCTTCTTCTCTTCTCAAAATTTATAGATCTTCTCTAGGTATTTCATTTTCTCTGCTTTTTTATTTTTCTCTAAAAAAAGGTCATAAAATTCTAAAAACCATAGGGTTTTCTATGCAGATTTTTCTTTTCTTCCCCATGGCCCCCAAAAACAAGAATGATCCAGCTTGCGTTCACTTTCATTTAAATGAACAAGGGGTAAAAGTCCACAACTATTGTGGGAAAATGGTAAAGGTGGGGGGATCCATAGAATAAAAAAACATGTAGCTCATTGGAGAGGGCAAGTAAAACATTGTGAAAATGTTTTTGATGATCTCAAAGCAGAGATGCAAATTTTAATTGAAGCCTACAATGAAGAGAAGGGGTAAAACAAAAGACTTAAAAAAGATATAGCCAAAAGTCAAAAGGATGATGCTATGTTTAGCGACCCTGATTTTGAAGAATACGTGCCCAGTTTTGAAGATTCTTCTAATTTTCCTGCTAAAGTTGGAGAGGGTAGTTTAAGTGGTATAAACCTGAAGATGACAACAATATGTAAAGGGATTGACTCCTTTGTACCTTGCACCACCCTTGGTTCTCAACCAACCCTTGACGCTAAATGGAAGAAAATAGAGGAGACTGCATATGAATGGATTGCTAGATGGTGGTATGATGCAGACATATCTTTTAATGCTACTAATTTTTCATATTATCAGCCCATGATTGATGCTATAGCTTCATGTGGAGCAGGCTTCAAAGGCCCTAGCTTTCATGATATCAAGGGGCCACTTTTACAAAATGTGGTCCAAAGAATAGAAGAGTACTTTACAGAGTTCAAACAATCATGGACCAAAATAGGATGCACAATTATGTTTAATGGATTGATTGATGGTAGATCTTGCACTATACTAAATTTCTTAATTGCTTGTCCAAAAGGTACTATGTTTTGCAAATCTATTGACGCATCTGATTAGGTGAAGGATGCACGATTGCTATTTCGTCTTTTGGATGAAGTACTTATGGAAATAGGGGCTGAAAATGTTGTACAAGTTATCACAGATAATGCCTTTAACTATGTTGCTGTGGGAAAACTGTTGGAGGAAAAACACCCCACCATTTGGTGGTCTCCATGTGCAACCCATTGTTTGGACCTCATGCTTGAGGATATTGGCAAAATTGAGTGGGTGAAAAAGTGTGTGGAAGATGCAAAATCCATAACCAAGTACATATACAACCACTTATAGGTTTTGAACCGTATGAGAAAGCACATAGGGGGTAAAGAGCTTGTTCGATCATCCTTCACACTATTTGCAACCAACTTCTTTTCGTTGTAATTTCTTGTTCAACCAAAAACACACTTGAGGAAGATGTTTTCATGTGATGAATGGAATTCATCTCAGTGGAGCAAAAAGGCAGAAGGGAAATAGATGGTTGACCACGTATTTGACAAAAGATTTTGGTCAAAGGCAGAGGAGATTGTGCTATTTAGTGAACCTCTTGTTAGAGTTTTGTGGATGGTGGATAGCGATAAATCTGCTATGGGTTTTGTTTATGAGGCCATGGATTAGACCAAGGAACAAATAAAGCCAACATATAGGGATAAAAGACAAAAGTACATTCCTCATGGAGAATCATTGATGAAAGATGGAAGAAACAACTCCATAGACCTTTACATGCAGCTGACTACTACTTAAATCCAAGGTATGTAATTTTGGATTTCAATTCTCATTGCTTATAAGTTATAAGTTTTAACTTATAACTTTTATCTTTTTGCTTTTAGTTTTGTTGATTTGATGAATATGTTTTTGTTTTATAAATTTTGAAGGTACCATTACACTACAAATTTTGAGGCTGATGGGGGGGGGGTTTTATGGGGATTGTATAAATGCATTGAGTGCATGGTCCCAGATTCCAAGACTCAAGATCAAATTCATAACAAGTTCTTGAATCTTAGTGAGAGTCTTGGTACCCTTGGAATTTCTATGCTACAAGAAATAGAGCAAAGAGTCCCCAGGTAAAAATTGTTAAAATTTGCAAATTCTTATATTAATAATTTACCCATTTGATTTCAATTTGAATTTTGCAATTGTTGAGTTTAAGTTTCAACTTTCAAATTCTTTTGCTAATACTTTTTTTCCTTCCACTCTTTTTGCAGCTTATTGGTAGCAACAATTTGTTAGTGAATGTCCTCAATTGCAAAAAATTGCAATTAGAATTTTGAGCCAGACATGTAATGTTTTAGGGTGTGAGCGGAATTGGAGTGTGTTTGAGCATATACACACTAAGAAGAGGAACAATTTGGAGCAAAAGCGGTTGAATGACATGGTTTTTGTTCAGGACAACCTTAGGTTGAGGCGCAATCAATTGCTGAATAAAACTCCCGAAACAAGCAACATTGTCTTGGGTGACATTGATTGAACATCAGAATGGGTTGTGGAGAGTCAAGCACCAACATTGGCAATGAAGACCTTTCTTGGTTGGACTTGGACCCACCTCCATAGGATGCAGAGGCAGATATATCAGAAGCACCAGTAGCAGCT
This sequence comes from Pinus taeda, assembly GCA_000404065.3. NCBI lineage: Eukaryota > Viridiplantae > Streptophyta > Pinopsida > Pinales > Pinaceae > Pinus > Pinus taeda. The sequence continues at coordinate 12,737 of APFE031505967.1, forward strand.
TTAGGGCCCGGGGAATCAAGCATAATCCCATTGCAGACTTGGATGCTACTCATTCTTCAGATGAGGATGAGGAGGATGATGATTGATAATTTGATCATTGATTTTCTATAGTTGTAGTTTGAGCCTTGTAGTATTGTAGGTTGTAGTATAATACTATGATCTAGCATGTTATTTTGGACTATGAAGGCCTTATAGAGCCTGCTTCTTGATGCTTGTAACATTTTTGGTTCAACAATATTTTGCATTGAGTGCTATTTTGGTTATATACACTATTACTGGCTATATGAATGAGAACTTTGCATATTTGTGTACAAATGGTTTGGATTCATATGGATGTATATGAATATATTTGTTTTTTCTTTAAAATATGAATATTTTGTGTGTTTTTTGTAAGCCGTTTTTTTTTTGTTATTTTATTTTATTTTTCTCTTAAATCCCGATTCTGGTTCGGTTCTCGGTCCACAAGGTTTTTCGGTTCGATGACCAATTCGGTTCCGATAACATTGAGGTGTCTAATGCTATTAGAAATGAAGTCCTTATGAAATGTGGTATGGACACATTCCATCGATAAAGCATCTCAGGGTTTTTGGTTCCACTTGTTATGCCTTAATACCTAAGGAACAAAGAAATAAACTTGGTGCAAGGAGTTGTAAGTGTATCTTCTTTGGGTATTCAAATACCTCCAAAGCATACCGTCTCTATGATGAAGTTAAAAAGAAGTTTGTTGTATCTAGAGCTGTGATCTTTCTTGAATATTCCAAGGCTGACAATGTTGTTGAGTGGCAACTTGATCGCTTGGATAGATTCGAACATGCAAAGTCTTTTCAAGAATTTGATAATCAGATTCCACATCTTGAAGGGGGGATTCCTATACTGGATCAATCTGTGGAATCTTTTTCTGAAGCACTCTCTCCCCTACATGAAGCCCCAACTACTAATGACAATTTAAGTGATGTGATTGACAGAATTGAGAGACTCAATCTTGATTCAGTGCCAACTCAGTCAACTGAGCAACCTGGGCCATTTCAGAAAGGTCCTCCAAATGGTTGACAAACACACTTGAAAGTGTTCATCCTGATGAGGTTGGAAAGACAGGAACAAGAAATTCAACCAGGAAAAATGGAGGTGATGTTGACGATTTTGATCACTTGTTGAGATGGATGTTTCTTATGATTGTGAATTGAATTTGTCTACAGATTTTGAACCAACTTCCTTCAAAGAAGGTACTTCTCATGATGAATGGAAATAAGCAATGCAAAAGGAGTATGATGCTTTGATAAAGAATGGCACTTGGAAGCTGGTTGATCCTCCATTGGGAACCAAACCAATAGGCTGCAAGTGGGTCTACAAGAATATTTATAACGCTGATGGCTCACTTGACAAGCACAAAGCCAGGTTTGTGGCAAAAGGTTTTACACAGAAGGAAGGGGTCGATATGAGGAGACTTTTGCTCATGTTGATTTGGGGTAGCATCGGATGTGCTCTAGCCATGAAAATTGGTGGAGAGGCTAAAGCACATGAGATCTCTAAGACTCAAAAATGGTTTGGGTAGTTTCTAATTGATTTGGGAGATGTTAAAATTGTTAATATTTTTAATGGATTTCCTAAGCCTAAACTTAGGAAAATAAAATATTAATGGGTATTAATATAAAACTGGGTTAGAAGGGTCCAAAAGTCATGGATCAAGCCAAATCTAATCTTAGCTGTTGATTAGAGATTTAATATCGGCTGTTGATGGACCAACGAAAAAAGTATAAGAAGAGGCTCAAGGGTCAGTTTGAGGACACACTGAGGGAGACTAGTCAGTTCGATTTCTAGAGCGGGGCTAGTTGAGAAATTCAAACTAGTGGTCTGGAGAGCAGTAGGAGGCAACAAGTACGGAATAGAGAGTCGGGAGCAACACCAGAAGACCAACACAGAGGTTGGAGAGGTAGACACAGAGGTTCTCAGGCAGATGCAGAGGTAGCAACAGACTGCGCTGTCACTAGAGGGCCTGCGTGGGTGACGCAGAGAGGCCCAATGCTGATGCAGAGAGGCAAGGGCTGACGTAGAGTGTCTGGGAGCTACGCAGAGGTCAGCTAGGCTGATGCTGAGACTGGGAGAAGCGCTGGAGTATTTTTCTCTCTGTTGGGTAAGCCAGTTTGGCACCCTGTTGTATTGAAGAATTGCTGAATAATAAAATCCTACTTTGCTGCATCAGTTTTCCCACATTGGGTTTTTCCGAGGATTGTTGTCCAAAATATTTGTGTCAATGTGTTGATTCTTGTGCATGTGTTTGTTTCTTTATTATGGTATGATATCTGCAACATAATTTATTTTAATGTTTATTGAAGGAATTTCATAAATAACTTATTGGAAAATAAGTAGGTAAAGTAAATTAGTTGTTGCAGTGATAGAATTTTCATAGCCCGCACAACAAAATTGGCTACCATTCGGACACTCTTTGCGTTGGCAACTCAGAACGGTTGGAAATTCCATCAAATGGATGTAAAAACTGCTTTCTTAAATGGAGATTTAAAAGATAATGTTTACATGTCCCAGCCAGAAGGATTTGTTGTGAAGGGCCAGGAACACAAAGTATTCAAGCTTGTGAAATCCTTGTATGGCCTCAAACAAGCACCGTACGCCTTGTATGAAAAGTTAACTGAGCATTTGTTGAAGTTTCTAAGTTTACTTAGTTTAGAAACCCTTCATGCACTTTTTCTAATTTATTCCTACTTACTTGTTATTTTTCCTTAACAAGTTATTTACAAAGTAAATATTGAAAATAAACACCAGCGCATGCTCAACATAGTATAGATCAACAACTAAAAGAAGCAAGAACAAACACACCACATGACACCATTATTTTTTGACCAATGTCCCCGGAAAAACCCAATGCGGGAAAACCGATGTAGCTATTTGAGGGTTTTCTTATTAAGCAATATCAGAGTACAATCTGGTTGCCAAAACTGGCCTACCCAACAGAGAATTTCCTTAGCAGCTATATCTCACAGTTTGAGAGAAATCTCCTGGCCGAAACCCCGGAAAATCCTTCTGGCAGCTCCTCAGCACAAAATTGCTTTGCAACCCCAGCGTCTGCCCAATCTGAACTACGCCAGCCCCTCTTTGTCTCACACTGGCCCTGCGTCAGCTTTCTGGGCCTATGCGTCAGACATGCTGGCCTCTCTGGTGCTTTGCGCAACACTTGGCTGCCTTTGCGTGGCCCTGCGTGAGCCCTTGCTGGCTCTGCATCGCTCTCCTTGGCTGCTGCGCTGCTCTTCCGGCACAATCTCTACCTTCTTTGTTTCTCTGTACTCAATGCCCCTCAGCTGCATCTCCCGATCACTAATTCTATCTCTCTTAGCAAACCTCGCTTTAGAGAATAGAATGATTGATCACTCTAGTGTATCGTCCAAATGACCCTCAAGCCTCCTCTTATACTTTTCATGTTGACATATCAACGACCGAGATTAAGTCCCTAATCAATGGCTAAGATTAGATCTGGCTTGATCCATGTCTTTTGGACCATTCTAACATAGATTCATATTAATACACATTAATATTTTATTTTCCCTAAGTTTAGACTCAGGGACTCCATTAAAAATATTAATTATTTTAATATTTCCTGATCTGTTTAGAATATGCCCAAACCCTTTATGGGTATTGGAGATCTCATGTGCCTGAACCTCTCCACCAAATTTTGTGGCTAGAGCACATCCGATGCTACCCCAAATCAACACTCTCTCTTAGCGAGAACTGTGCTCTAGCAATTCTCACTGAGTATTACTCTGATCATCCGGCATCGGTACGTGTGCTGATGCTAGGCCTTCTTGCCCAAAATCCTCTGCACCGCTGCATCCTGTACTATTGCCCATGGTTTTGCCACTGCCACTTTTGCATCTGTACGACAGCTCCCTCTGCATCTATGCTGTTGCTGGTCCTTTCTCCCGGCACTGCACCTCCTCTCATCATGCTGCATCGTGCTGCCCACTGCTGCACTGCAACTCAGTTACTGAGAAGTAACTGATCTCCCAATCTGACCTCCCCGTTGGGCTAGAGACACCCACTGATGCTGAAGCCCCCTTTGCTATTGACAAGTGCTCCCTATCTCTGACCTATGCGTTGCGGCAAAAACTCCCTACATCTCGCACCGTCGCACACCTCTCTGTGCCTTCTTGCACTGGTGCAACACTCCTATGCCTCTCGCACTGCTGCAACCTGCTAGCTCTGCGCTGTCTTGGGACTCCTGCATTGTAGCTCTCTCTGCCACTCCATCCGCATCCGTCTCTACCCACTTAGCCAGTCCTGCTACTCCTCGTCGGGGCTGCTGTAGCAAGGTCTAATCCAAGAGGCTGGGTACCTCAAGGATCCTGCCCCTCATCGCCTATAGTCTGCCTGATTACAGCTCGATGTGTTATGAAACCAGCTCAAGAAAAAGATAGAAAAGATAGATCAATGCTTTAGAATTCAGCCTCTTCGAGGGGGCAACCTTCTTTACATTACATAAATGAACAATTCTTGGATGATTCAAATGACAAAGCCTCCTTTCTATATATAGGAGTCTAAGGAG
>APFE031505967.1:24379-132098 GCA_000404065.3 Pinus taeda
GGGGCACAGTAATAACAATATGGGGACAATAGGGGCACAAAAATATTAATAAGGGATACAACTACAATAGTAATGGGGTAATCACTAGTATTATAGGGACCCAACACGATGTCCCCCCACTTACGCTCAAGTGGCGCATGTGCACTCATGGCACAATCATCGTCTGTCAAAACTTCCTTCTTTGCTTGTGCTGGCGTTGCCTTAGTCTCGGAAGACTCTCCCGTACTCTTCTTCCTTGGGCATTGGGTCGTATAATGACCCATCTCCCCATAGTGGAAGCACTTGATCTAGGAGAGATCTTTCTTCTTTCGCTTCTCCTGCTTTCCCTCAGATGCTAGGGCCACATCCTCCTCCTCTTGCTTGACCTTGATCCCTTTGCTGCTGCTACCTGTCTTTGATTGCCGTCTGATCTCTTCCTGGCAAGGAGCTGCCCACATTTCATCCCAAGGTGGGAGAGTCCCTCTGCCTAGGATACTCTGGACAAACACTTCCCAATCTTCTGAGACAACATTTAGGGTTGTCCTCACCATAAGCCCCTAATCTGGTGTCGCTCCTATAGCAGTCAGCTGGTCTCGGATCTCATTCAGTCGTCCGAGGAAGGTGTTAATCGATTGACCCTTCTTCATCTGATACGACCTTATTTGGTTCTTGAGCAGCAATCTTCTCTGCACAGAAGTATGCTGGTACAGGTTCTTGAGGGCCTCCCACATCTTAACTGCCGTTTCCTTCTCGGCTATATGTGGTACCACATGATCCTTGACCTCGTCAAAAATAATGCACTTGGCCCTCGCCATCGCCTCTTAGTACTTGTTGTTATCATTAGGGTCGACTGGGATAGCTATAACCTTCAAGGCGAAGTTCTTGACACGATTCCTGTCAATTACTAATAAGATTTTGGCCTTCCAGACTGCGAAGTTCGATGCTCTGTCCATTCTATCCCAGTCTCTTACCCCGTGTAGTGCCATGACGCTCCTCTACCTCCCTCCTGGAAGTTCTCTGTTTGACTCCTCTGAGTCTCTACTTCCCGTTTGGAAGTTCTCTTCTGGACTCCCTCTTAGTCCTGATTTCCCTCATGGAAATCCTTCTGCCGCTTGTCGAGATGCCCCCTACTCTGATCATCTTGTGGAATTGCACTGCTTGTCCAGGTTCCTCGGCTAGAAACCCTTAGTAACAACTCCTCTGGCCCTACTCTCTCAGGTACTATTCTGACTATAGTACCTCACCAGCACCAGTCTGCAATATTTCTGCAGCTTTCTAGACTCCAACAACCGCCTCTCTGTGAACTATGTTAGCCCCTCTTTGGCTCATGCTTGCTTTGCGTTAACCCAGATTGGTCTGCGTCAGCCCTGGGATGCCTTGCATCAACCCTCTGCGTCAGCAACGCTGGCCTCTCTGAGGCTCTGCACAGCTCTCGACTTCCTCTACGTGGCTCTGGCTGGCTCTGCGTCACACTTCTTGGCTTTTGCGCTGCAAGAAACGACTTGTCACCTCGGGACAATTGTTTTCGCTGCTATTGCTCCGCTTGGCTAATGTCTTTTAGTCCTCTTGTGATCTGCAATCACGCTCTGATACCATGTTGAAGTTTCTAAGTTTACTTAGTTTAGAAACCCTTCATGCACTTTTTCTGATTTATTCCTACCTACTTGTTATTTTTATTTAACAAGTTATTTACAAAGTAAATACTGAAAATAAACACCAGTGCATGCTCAACATATTACAGATCAACAACTAAGAGAAACAAGAACAAACACACCACATGACACCTTTATTTTTGGACCAATGTCCCCGGAAAAACCCAATGCGGGAAAACCGGTGCAACTATCTGAGGGTTTTCTTATTAAGCAATATCAGAGTACAATCTGGGTGCCAAAAGTGGCCTACACAACAAAGAATTTCCTTAGCAGCTATACCTCACAGTTTGAGAGAAATCTCTTGGCTGAAACCCCGGAAAATCCTTCTGGCAGCTCCTCAGCACAAAACTGCTCTGCAACCCCAGCGTCTGCCCAATCTGGACTGCGTCAGCCCCTCTTTGTCTCACGCTGGCCCTGCGTCAGCCTTTCTTGGCCCGCGTCGACTTTCTGGGCCTCTGCGTCAGATATGCTGGCCTCTCTGGTGCTCTACGCAGCACTTGGCTGCCTCTGCGTGGCCCTACGTGAGCCCTTGCTGGCTTTGCGTCACTCTCCTTGGCTGCTACGTTGCTCTTCCGGCACAATCTCTGCCTTCTCTGTTTCTCTGTACTCAATGCCCCTTAGCTGCATCTCCCGATCACTAATTCTATCTCTCTTAACAAACCCCACTCTCAAGAATAGAATGATTGATCACTTTGGTGTATCCTCCAAGTGACCCTCAAGCCTCCTCTTATACTTTTCTTGTTGACATATCAACGACCGAGATTAAGTCCCTAATCAACGTCTAAGATTAGATTTGGCTTGATCCATGTCTTTTGGACCATTCTAACACAGATTCATATTAATACACATTAATCTTTTATTTTCCCTAAGTTTAGACTTAGGGACTCCATTAAAAAGATTAATTATTTTAATATCTCCTGATCTGTTTAGAATCTGCCCAAATCTTTTCTGGGTATTGGAGATCTCATGTGCCCGAACCTCTCCACCAAATTTCGTCGCTACAACACATCCGATGCTACCCCAAATCAACAAAATCTTCTGAAACTCAACTTCAAACATTATGATTTTGATGATGCAACTTTTTTTGTCAAGAAAGTTGGAAAAATAGTTGTATATCTTGTGGTGTATGTAGATGATCTTTTGATGATAGGGAACAACGAGAGCTACATTGCATCCATAAAGAAGCAACTGAGGAAAGGTTTTGAAATGACTGACTTGGGCTATGTTTACTACCATCTGGGTATTGAAGTAACTCAACATCCGAAGTTTATATTCCTCTCTCAGAAGAAGTACATTGGAGATCTATTGAACATGTTTGGCATGGCTGAGTGCTATCCATTGACTACTTCAATGGAACAGAACTTGAAGCTCACATCCATTAAAGGAAAATAATTTGAGGATGCAACAAAGTATAGACAACTTGTAGGAAGTCTCAACTACCTGACTACTACCAGACCAGACATTTCATTTGCTGTTGGAATCCTCTCCACGTTTATGCAAAAGCCTTGTGAGGGACATTGGTTTGCTGCAAAAAGAGTTCTAAAGTACTTGAAGGGTACTCAAGGCTTTGGACTGAAGTATACATAGGTGGATGACTTAAGCTTGATTGGATACTTTGATTTAGACTTCGATGGAGACAATTTACTTCAGATTATGCTATGAGTCTTGGATCAAGAGATGTCTCCTGGAGATCACCCAACAATCAATTCCAGCAGATTCCGCAATTGAGGCAAAATATGTGACAGCAACTGAAGCAACAAAGGAAATTGTGTGGCTCATGAAAATTCTGGAAGATTTGCAGGAGAAACAAATGCATTCAACTCCTCCCATGATTGACAAAACTTCTGCAATAAAGTTGGCCAAGACCCCAAAATTCCATGATCGAACAAAGCACATAAATACAAAATACCATTTGATTCGACATCATATTGAGGCCAAGCCAATCCATCTACACCATTGTTCCACAAATGAGCAGATTGCAGACATCTTTGCTAAAGCGCTTGGAAGTGAAAAGTTCGAAAGATTCAGAATGATGCTTGGACTCACCAACATCCCCCTTCAGATTAAGAGGGGAATGTTGACACCTAATCTTTGGGATTAGGAAATTCATGTAAAATAATGTAAATAGAAAATAAGGAGATTATAAATATGAAGAGACATTGGGAGGTGAAGCCCAAGAGTCTCTCCCTCCATTTATATATCCATGAGCAATCTTAATGTAAAAACACAATTGACATTGTGGAGTTACCTGCTGGCCTGAAAAACACATATATTTCACAAAGGTATTTCTAGCATTTTGCAGATCTGGAGCTGTTTAGAACAGATTATACACCAGATTTGGAAAAATACTACATAGTAGGGGCATTTCCAAGTAAGTATAAATCACATACACCTTTAGGTTATTTCTAAAATTGCTAGCCCCAAGGGTTAGCTTAATTGGTCAAGTTCCCGTTGCTAAAGCACCTTGCTATTGGGAGGTCACGGGGTCAATTCTCCTCGACGCCCTTGGGTTTAGGCTGTGCTAATAAGCCGGTTGGATGTGGTCCCTTCGGGTGGATCTGCCTGGATATTTCTTCGGAAAAAAAAAAGTTCATTTCTAAAATTGCTTTTATAGCATATCTTTTGTATTCTGGGGTTAATGGAGACATATTCCAGCCATCACAAGTATTAAATATTTTGCTGGAATAATTTTTTGGGTTTCCACTGAAGGGGGATTCGACAAATCTTTGCAAGTAGTTTCTAGCTAGCTGGAGACTCCATTTCGGTTGCAGATCTGAAGCTTTATGTGATAAATATTGTTATACTATTGCTTCCATAGCTTCTCCTACCCCTATATCTTTGATCTAGAGTGTCTCCACACTTGTGGGTGCCCCCCCGAAGGGCATTTATCTTAACATTTTCTGTGTTTTCTCTACATTTTTCAGATCTGGAGATACAGAACACCAAGCTGTTTTATTAGTCACATCCGGTTACCAAATGTACAGCTCACAAAAACACTTATATTTGGTAAGGGTATTTTTTGTGCACTTGTTTGTGTTTATAATAACATATCCCATGTTTTGGGTGATTTCTATTTGCTGGTCTGTGTTATTTATCATTATCAGATTAACAATGAAGTAACAATTAACTCCTATGTTCACTCTAGACTCCATGATTAGGCACTGATATTTTAATTTCTTTGGTGAAACATCTTATGTAGGGAATCCTCCCATATCCTTTCAGTAGAGTTGGGTTTAAAGAGTGGGGACTTGTGCTGAGGTGATAGTGGGCACTTGTCCTGTGTACCATCACATTAGCGTCTTGTGAGGACCTTGACGAGACCTTTATTTTGGGCAGTGACCTAGAGAGAGAGATTATTACATATTTGACTATGATGTACTAACCTAAGAATATTTATTATTTCCAACACAGCACTGTCAGTTATGGACTGTTGTGTTGCATCGATGATTTTTTGTTAACAGTTACATTGTAAATTTTGAGTTTCATTTGCCTTTTTCTTGTTTATAAATTTTAATGTGGCTTTGATGTTTAATGACTTTTGACAAGTGCTCCTATATATGTTTTTCTTGGTGTTTTTATAACTGTATATATAGGTATGTATTAAATAATTGTTTTTGTTATTTTTCAACTGCTTTCTGACTCAATGTTCACTTCTTTAAAGTTTAATGTTACTCTTTAAGCTTACCAACTCATCATTTCACTCTTATGGGATTCTTGTGTCAAAGTGCAGGGCTTTCAACATGCAGGCATTGAATTTACAACAAACTCAGCTGAAATATGATGGGGAAATTCAAGATGCCCATTTCTCATCTCTCACAGAAGCTTTAAGCGTGCCTGTACATATATTAATCTCATGGTACACTTTTTATGAACAGGAAGTACAGAGATGAGTCTAGAGTTCAACAGTTATGGTTAGGATCAATGTTCTTTTTCCACTTTTAGAGTTAACAAATAGCTGATGTATTTATGTGAATTATATGAAGTTTAAATAATGCTCTGAGGCAAGGCTTGATTGATGAATAATTTGTTGAGGAGTTTTTAAATCGCTAGTGGTTCTGGACTCTGGACTTTATCAAGAATGGTTGTGAGGGGGGCTCTATGCACTAACAAAATGGTTTGTGTTGTGGAGTTATCTTGTTTGGGCTTAAAATATTGTGTGTGTTGGAACAGAACAAGACATGATCTCTCCCAGATGATACTGACCAGTGCAGGCAAACACATGATTTATGTTGTTTCGGGATTACATTATTCCTTTATCCATAGAATTCTTTTATGCTCAATTTAACATTCTGACTTCTTTAATTTAGAGTCTAGACTGCTAAGAGATTGCTGTAATGGCATGTGATCTTGAAGAAATAGTATTGACATCCATCCTGAGGGCACAGGAGAGGTAAATTTCAAAGTTTTAATATTTAAGGATTCGTCAAAATAGGCCTTGGTTGTTTCAAAAGTATATATAGATAAAGACATACCTGAATAAAAAATTCATTATTTGTAGCTATAGAATTAAAAATTGCAAACGTAGACCAATAGATTGAGTATGGCATAATATCCTTCTATAATTCTAATTTTTGGGGTATAAAGTTGGTCTTAGATGTTATTTATTTGTTTATTTTTATTTTTTGTTGCTTATGAATTTTTGATGTTGGATCTTGTTACCTACCATTTTGTGGGTAATATCACTAGGAGAATTTTTTTCTGCAAGATGGTCTTCAGTTGGCAGCCAGCAGCCCCTTCCAGCCACCAACTAGCTTGTTGTTCCACTTCTCCGCCACCTGAGCCAACCATGTGGTCCCTCACCCATCTGCCATGATCGTATGTTTGAAGGTGGGCCTCTCGAACCTAAAGGTATGCCTTGTCATTTGGTAATTGAGTATTATAGTTTGCTTATCATGGACACTTCTAGGCATGGATTAATGGTGGGTTTCGATGGAAAGAATGTGCTAGGTCTATGCTCTTGCCCCCTAGACCCCTTTTGGATGTTAACCTTGGATTCTAGTCCCGTGGGATCGCTTTTACCGACCCTTTGGCTTTAGGGCTTGTACTTCATGGGAAACCCTAATCTTGGTTGCGTCATCCTGCTCCCTCATCCACATACATTACTCCCTTTCCGCTCATTATAGCCCCATTTATCATTTCTCCCACTAGGGTCGACATTCCTCCACTGGGTCCACATAGGGCTAGTTTTCCCTTCCCCTTGCCAACACCTTGGGTTGGGCCTGTAATAATGCCCCGGAGGCTGATGCAGCTGAAAATAAAAGTGAAAGCATAATTGGCCACATTCAATAGGAACATGTACCAAAAAATGCAAAAGATGGCTGGGACAAACATATTTAGCACGTGGGCAAAAGCCAATACATGAGCTCTACCCCATCGTCATGGCCATCACCCTGGTTCCTATATGCCCTAGATGAGTCTCCTTTATCATTTAGGAACCCATGATTGTCTCAACCCCTGGTGGGCAATGAACCGCCCTACCTTAAAAGGGGTATCCACTGTTATATCTTACACATCATGCTCTTACCCCTTGAGCCCTGAGAAGTTAATTAAAGAAAAATCATAAAAGGAAAAAGACATTTAAAGAAGGGTGGACAAATCAAGGTTGGGGCACCTCATGTACCACGATTGCTCCCTCTTATACATTATATACACAAGTGTGGACTTCCCTTTTACTAGGTACCCTTGTACCCCAGCATGTGGCCCAGGGCTGCCCCTTTTCATTCCCTACTCCATTCATCTCTTTACCACATGCCATGACCTTTTAAAGGATGTACCTTGGACATATTATCCCCTTAAGAAGTGGAAACCGCCTAATAGGATACTTGGTTAACCTCATTTGGAGCTTGGAGACATTAGCACATGCCAAAGCCCATTATGTAAGGGCATTCAATTATGAAGTCCCCACCTGTTATCCATGGTTTTTAAGCTCTTTTACTTGATTTCCTTGATGACTTGTTATACTGGAAGGCTAGGGTATCTTATGCAGGATTGCAGATGGTCTCCATCTTGGGTTTGGTCTCTCTATACAGGGTCCTAACTTTTAGAGGGCTAGGGTATGTGTTGAGAGCCATGGGACTCCACAACAGTAGACAATACTCCATGGATCCCCAGAGTTGTTCAAAAGTTGCTTGAGATTCACCTATTGGACGAGAAAGATACACCTGGTCCATCTTTGCCCAGCCAGCCCCACAGTTGTACCATGCACTTGGCAGATGACCAAGACTTGTATGCTGATGTGGTATCATTTACACCATCATCTGAGCCCTTACAAATGGTCTACATGCATCTTCGACTAACTTGGAGACCCATGACGTCACTTGTGTGCCCTCACAACCATTAGGAGCACCACATGTTTATTATGTGGAGAACAAGGGGCTAACCCCTTGTCCATTACTTTTGGAAGTCCAATTCATCATTTTGGCACTTATGGACTTCATTAGGCTTCTTAGAGAGCCCAACGACATGCATTATTGATTATTCGACCTCTTGGGAGGCTTGTTTATCCTATGGTATCTATACATAGGTGATTATTTATCTTTCATAAGTGATTCTCTATATTTCGGGTCTCCTCCCACCGATGAAAGTCCATAAAGAGTAGGAAGCTTTAGCTATGGTGATAGTGGGCTTTAACTTCATTGTTGCTCTTGACCTAGCAAGTGCCCCTCTAGGACCCCTTGCTAGTTTCAACAGTAATAGATCCTTCATAGTGTAGGATTTCATATGGGTACATGCATCACAGATAATAGAAAAATATAACTTGGAGAGACTAACAAGTGTTGCATGCTTTAATTACACATGATGCTGCGACAAGTACATCTACAAGAGCTCGAGGTAGACTATCCCAAATAAATATACCACTCACTCATCTAACCATCTCTCAATATATCTTTTTATAACACCATAAGTTGATAATGGTGATTTAAGCACCTAATTGCTATGATTAAAATATCACATTGGTCACATGTCACTGACATATAAAGTGACTATATCACATATGCTTGAACTTTGGGATGCTTATTATGGTGATTGTCTAAGGAACAACAGTAAGTAGTGTTCTACCTTCAACATGTGGGTGATGGCAATCCACCAAGTGTTGTGATTGCCTATTGAATAACAAGAGGAATGTTCTACCTTCAGTAGGAGGGCGATGGTTTAGAGAAGTGGGCACTATGACTGGTTAACCAAGTGACCTGGTGGATAGGAGCTGACCCATATGTGGCCCTAATTTTGTTGAAGAATGTAACCAGTGCCGGTCTTCATAATTGTAATTGAGTCATGAAAATTTATTTATAAAAGGAAATTTTTATTGACTTATTAAAGCATGGGTTTCGTGCTTGGGTCAATGGTCAATATGTCAAAGCACCCATTGAGTGCTCTAGGATTTATTATGTAAGAAATCCTTCTTGGGTTCATGGTGTCAAAAGAAAAAAAATTGTATTTTGTCATGTCCAATCTTCCATCCATCAAGTTGGCCCTTAACTTCATCTTCTATAAGTCGACGACTCCTATTATTCATGTCGGCCTCATTTACAGTCAAAAACAACTATAAATACCCAAATGAACTCGCCCCAACTGTGACATGAAAATAAGTTCGGATATATAGCACAGGACGACAGATCATCTACAAGATTGAAGTATTGGGAGATTACAGGATCGAGGCATTAAGTTATTGCAAGACTAAAGCATGGCATGAATACAGGACCGAAGCATGACAAGACTGCAGAATACAAGACCAAAGTTGACAAGACTACTAGACCAAAGCTTGGTATGACTACAGTACCGAAATATGGTATGACTACAAGACCGAAGCATGATATGACTACAGAACCGAAACATAATGTGTCATTTTTGAACAAGGTTGACTTGATGGATGGAAGGTGTCCTTGGTCTAGGTAATAAGGGTCTTGGTCATCTCAACTTGATTTGAATCTACTATTGGAAGAGTTTCATTGGGTTTTCCCCTACCTAGGGGTTTTTCCCCAGGTGTGTGCCTACATCTTGTGTCCTCTTTTGTTTATTGATTGGCATTAGTCTTGATGATAAGAACAAGATAATTTGGAAGAACTAATAATTAAATATCACAAGATAATGTCATAATAAGAGAAATCAACTCAAGAAAAACTGTAGGTTGCTGCCTTAATGGATTTCTCAACATGGTATCAGAGCTAAGGTCAGTGAATAAGGCAGCTAAAAGATAATTTATATACAAGACAAAGGTTTCTAGAGTAGTCTTGAAGGAGAGTTGATTAGAGGGAAAAATAACTTACAAGAGATACAGTTCTAGGCATATTTATGAGTCTATCCACCTACAACTAGGCCGCATAATAGAACATGTAGACCAAAGAATCAAAGCAACATTTCCTTGAAGGTCTGAGAACAATAATCAAGGTTAGATCCGTAAAAGTTTTGTATCAATCTTAAATTCATAAGTTACCAAGTTTTGTACATTTGAAATTGCCTTTGGTTCGGTGTAAAATCAAGATGCCCAAATCTTGTAATTTGAAGTCTAAAAGTAGACCTTGAATCCAACAATTAAAAGAATAAAGACTGAAATGTTTAGAAGCTGATACAAAACCTTTGCCACTCCTAAGTTAAAGGCGCCAAGGCACTTGTAAAGAAAAAGGGACGAGAACCTGTAAATATCTCTATATATATATATAAGATCCGAACTTCATTAATGACATAAAAAGCCGACTTTGTGAAGCTCAGTTAATGAAATAATAAGATCTATTGTGAGTAGTCAACTTCAGTGAAGCTTGAAAAGGGATAGATTCCTACAGATGTCTAACCAAATAGAAGAAGACATTTGTCAAGTAAAAGGAAGCAATATAAGTTTTGAAGAGACCTACATAAGTAAGGCCGAGACCTATAAGTTATAAAGAAGCCAATCTTCGCTGTACAAGACATTGAAGAAAAGAAGAATTTAATAAGTGATCTTAACATCCCTATCTCATGAAAGGAAGAAGTCCACAAATTAGTTTGTCTTACACCAACTTGTAGATTTTGAGGATCTCATCAAAAGTCAAGTATTGTTTGTCTCTGTTTCTTTATTCATCTAACATTATGATTACAGTTTGCAAGTAGAACAATAAGCTCAATAAAGCATCAAAACTTTTAAGCATAGAAGGCTAAGGTACATAATCTTCACTTGTTAAAAGGTCTAGCGTGAAATTTTTTAGGATTTGGTTACTCATAATTCTAGGATTGAAATGAAGATTGTGAATATGTAGGATTATACATCCTAGACAATACATATAAGAAACCCCACTGTATTTGCACATCTTCTCTATGAAACCCTAACTCATGATATCTAAGATTTACAGATCCTTTTGTTGGAATTTCTAAGTCTAACAGTTAGAAATCCTTCCTGTACTTTCTGATTTATTTCTTCCTACTTGTTCCGTTAATTAACAAGTTATTTACCATGCAAATACTGAAAATAAATACAAGTACAGTATTAACACATACAGATCATCAATTGAAAGAAAAACAAGCACACAAGTGACACCGTTATTTTTGGAATAATGTCCCCGAAAAAAACCCAATGCGGGAAAACCGATGCAGCTATTTTTGGGTTTTATTATTAAGCAGATTCAGAATACAATATGGGTGCCAGAAATGGCTCACACAATAGAGAATGCCCTCGGCAGTAGTACCTCTTAGTCGGAGATAGATATCAGCCCCAATCTACCCCACGAAATCTCCCAACGTCAACCTTTGGGGTTTGCGTCAGCCTCTCTGGCCCAACGTCAGCCCAACTAGCCTAGCGTCAGTCTCTGGAGGTTCTGCATCAGCCTATGGAGGCTTTGCATCTCCCACGCTGGCCCTCCTCAGGCTCTGCACAACTCCTGGCTGCCTCTACGTGGCCTCTGGCTGCTTCTGCGTGGCCTCTAGCTGGCTCTGCGTCAACCCTCCCCTGGCTTCTGTGCTGATGCTCCCGGTACTATCTCTGCCTCTCTGCTACTGCATTCACTGCCCCTCAGCTGCAACTCTGATCATTCCTTTGATTTCCTCAGCGAGCCCTGCCTCAGAAAATCGAATTCTTGATCAACTCAGTGTATTCTCCAAGTGACCCTCAAGCCTCCTCTTATACTTTTCTTGTTGACAATTCGACGACAGAGATTAAGTCCCTAATCAATGCCTAAGATTAGATCTGGCTTGATCCATGACTTTTAGACCATTCTAACTCAATTTTATATTAATTCATATTAATATTTTATTTTCCTTAAGTTTAGACTTAGGGACTCTATTAAAAATATTAATTTTAATATCTCCCAAACTGGTTAGATTCTGCCCAAACCATTTCTGGGCCTTGGAGATCTCATGTGCTTTAGCTTCTCCACCAATTTTCAAGGCTAGAGCACATCCAATGCTACCCCAAATCAACACTCCCTTCTAGCGAGGACTTGTACTCTAGTAATACTCCTCATTGAGTATCACCCTGATCATCCGACATTGGTCCTTGTGCTGATGCTAGGCCTGCAGCCCAACATCCTCTGCACTGCTGCATCATGTACTACTACCCATGGCCCTGCCACTGCCACTGCTGCATCCATACAACAGCTCCCTCAGCATTTGTGTTGTTGCTCATGGCGCTGCCACTGTCACTGCTACATCTGCACTGCACCCCCTCTCATCATGCTGCTCATAGCATTGCCACTACTAACTGCTGCACTACAACTCAGTTACTGAGAAGTAAGTAACTGATCTCCCAACTCTGACATCTCCGTCAGGCTAGAAACACTCCTGATGTTGAAGCTCCCTCTGTCACTTCATCTGCATCTGTTTTTACCGACATCTGCCAACGCTGCTACTTTTTGGGGCTCGCGTAGCAAGGTATAATCCAAGAGGTTGGGTACCTCAAGGATCTTGCCCCTGCATCACCTGTAGTCCGTCTGACTACAACTCGATGTCACCCCACTTCCTTTCAAGTGGCGCATGAGCACTCATGGCACAATCATCATCTGTCTCCACTTCTTTCTCAACCCTTGCTGGCGCAGCCTTGGTCTCAGAAGCCTCTCCCTCGCTCTTCTTCCTCGGACACTGGCTCGCATAGTGACCCAGTTCCCCACAGTGGAAGCATTTGACCTTAGAGAGGTCCTTCTTCTTCCATTTCTCCTGCTTTCCCTCAGATGCTAGGGCAACATCCTTTCCTCCTTCTTGATTTTGACCCCCTTGCCGCTGCTTCCTGCCTTGGTTAGCCTTCTGATCTCTTCTTGACGAAGAGACGCCCATAGTTCCTCCCAATCTAGAAGAGTCAACCTACCCAGTATGCTCTGGACAAATAACTCCCAATCCTCTGATACTGCGTTCAATGCGGTCCCCACCAACATCTCCTCATCCAACATGGCCCCTATGGAAGTCAGCTGATCCTGGATCTCCTTCAATCGACTGAGGAAGGTGTTTATCTGTTCTCCCTTCTCAATCTGGTATGACTGCAATTGATTTTCTAGTAGCATCTTCCTCTGCACAGAAGTATGCTGATACAATTTCATTAAGGACTCCCACATCACATTTGATGTGTCCTTTTCGGCAATATGTGGTACTACATGGTCCTTGACCCGGTCAAGGATGATGCTCTTGGCCCTCGCCATTGCCTCCTTGTACTTTTCGTTCTCAGCCGGGTCAACTGGGATCGCTATCGTTTTCAAGGCAAAGTTCTTGAAGATTCTTGTCTAGAACGTACAAGATCCTGGCCTTCCAGACTAAGAAGTTTGAGGCTCCGTCTAGTCTGTCCTGATCTCTTACTCCATTCACTGCCATTTCGCTGCTCCTCTTTCGACTCTTCCGAGTCTCTCTACTTCCCTCCTGGAAGTTCTCGGTGTGACTCCCTCTAAGCCTCGATTTCCCTCCTGGAAACCCCTCTGCCAATGTTAAGATGCCCCCCTCCGATCGTTAGTGCAGCTGCACCACTGATGCAGATTTCTTGGCTAGAAATCCTTGGCAGCAACTCCTTCCTCCTTGGTCTTGCCCTGTTAGGTACTGTCCTGACCACAATACCCCAGCAGCGTCACTCCGCAACTTAGCCACAACGTCCTATGCCCCTGAAAACTAAAGGTTAGAGCCTCTAGGTTCTGCGCAATCCCGACACCAGCAAAATCCGCACCTCCTGGCCGCCGGCGTCAATCCTTCATGACTGAGAAAGATGACCAGGCACTGCGCAGGTCAGGTCTGCTCCTCTCTGCCACAACGCCGATCCTCCTCCTGGCTCGAACTAATGACGTAAGCACTGTGTCACCCCTTCCTTGCTGTTTTCCGCTAGGAACAACGTCTATCACTTGGGATAGTTGTTTCTGCTATTGCTTGCTCTGCTCGGTTGATGCCCTCAGTTATCCGGTGATTTGCAACCATGCTCTGATACCATGTTGGAATTTCTAAGTCTAACTATTAGAAATCCTTCATGTACTTTCTGATTTATTTCTTCCTACTTGTTCTGTTAATTAACATGTTATTTATCATGTAAAGATTGAAAATAAATACAAGTACAGTCTCAACACATACAGATCATCAGCTGAAGGAAAAACAAGCACACAAGTGACACCGTTATTTTTGGACTAATGTCCCCAAAAAAAACCAAATGTGGGAAAACCAGTGCAACTATGTGGATTATGAGGGTTTTATTATTAAGCAGTTTCAGAATACAATCTGGATGCTAGAAATGGCTCACCCAATAGAGAATGCCCTCGACAGTAGTACATCTCAGTCAGAGACAGATATCAGCCCCAATCTGCCCCAGGAAATCTCCCAACGTCAACCTCTAAGGTCTGCGTCAGCCTCGTCAGCCCAACTAGCCTAGTGTCAGCCTTTAGAGTCTCTGCGTTAGCCTCTGGAGCCTCTACGTCTCCCACGATGGCCCTCCTCAGGCTCTGCGCAACTCCTGGCTTCCTCTGCGTGGCCTCTGGCTGCTTTTGCGTGGCCTTTAGCTGGCTCTGCATCAACCCTCTCCCGACTTCTGCGTTGATGCTCCCAGTACTATCTCTGCCTCTCTGCTATTGCATTCATTGCCTCTCAACTGCAACTTTGATCACTCCTTCGATTTCCTCATCAAGCCCTGCCCTAGAAAATTGAATTCTTGATCAACTTAGTGTATTCTCCAAGTGACCCTCGAGCCTTCTCTTATACTTTTCTCGTTGACAATTCAACGGTCAGGATTAAGTCCGTAATCAACGGTTAAGATTAGATCTGGCTTGATCCATGACTTTTGGACCATTCTACTTCAGTTTTATATTAATTCATATTAATATTTTATTTTCCCTAAGTTTAGAGTTAGGGACTTTATTAAAAATATTAATTATTTTAATATCTCCCAACTGGTTAGATTCTGCCCAAACCATTTTTGGGTCTTGGATATCTCATGTGCTTTAGCCTCTCCACCAATTTTCAAGGCTAGAGCACATCCGATGCTACCCCAAATCAACACCTTTGCAAGATAAAATGAAATAATTGCTCTTTAGAACTAGTTAGGGATTGTATTCAAAGATCTTTAGGAATTCATTATCATCCCACTCTTGTACTTGTATATTTTGGTAGTACTTGTCAAACTAATGTTGTAGGTACATATAATTTTGATCTTATAAAGAAGTTCTTCAAGAAGAAGCCTCCATCTACTCACAAAAGGAAACTAAGAAGCTTTGTTGCAGAGCGAGTCCTTCAATAAAAAAACAAGGTTTGTTAAAAAATCAACTCAAGGTATGTTCAAAATCACATGTCTTCCTTATATAAAAAGGGTACGATTATTTTTGGAATCTACTCTATATTACTAACCCCCTCATGTCTAGGGTTTTGAATCATTAAGATTCTTGTTAGGGTGATTAATCATTACATTGAATCTACCCTCATTATATTATCTTGTTATTTGTTCATTTCTGTGAAACCTTAGCCTTTAGGGTTCACTGTAAAACCCTAGCCTCTTGATGCTAAGGGTATATCAATGCTAGTAATGTTGAAATCCTAGTCCTCTTAGGGTTATTGATAAAATCTAGAACCTATAATGAAATCTCTATCCTTTTGATGTTTTGGATTTTGGTATTGTTATGGCAAAATACTAGTCGTTTAGGGCTTGCTGTTATTGTCCTAGTTATAAACCGAAACCCTAGATCTTTAAGATTTTGATAGATTAGGGTTTTCTATTAATAAGAAGATTCCCTAGATTTTAGGGTTTAGGGAATTATAGTTTATGAGCAAGACCCTTGTATTAGCTAAAATGAGGTCCTAGGAATGAAACCCTAGGTGTGTATTCTTCCGCATAATCAAAACCCTAGCTTGATTAAAATTGTTGCATATCTAACTTTGATATATTGATGTTTGTATCTAGGGTTTACCCAAGTAAGTATTGATGTGTCTCTAGTGTATGATGATGAAACCCTAGAAATGTATATGCTAGTATATGATCTAATTTTATTAATAAAATCTAGGGTTTGCATCAAAACCCTAGTAGAGTTTGTCATGAAATTCTAAATGCATATTGTTGAAACCTTAGATATATAGTACTATGAATGGATCTAAGGCTTTGTGTCTCGAAAATGGAGTCTAGGGTTTATGTCAAAACCCTAGAAAGAAGTTGAAGTCTAGTATGTAAAAGCATGCAACCTTTGCTGATTATGAACCTATCTAGCTTTAGATATCTGAAGACTTCATTTTAACTCCCCCATAATTTTCCAACTCATTTCCACGACATTTAGCATGTGTGGATATTTATTTTTCTCCATTTATTTAATTTATGGCTTAATTAATTGCCAGATTTCCCACTAAACTTAGGAAAAGTGGGTTTTGAGGGTTCAAAACATATCTTTAACCCATCAAAGTGTGTCATAGTAGAAAGTTTAGGGTGAGAGGTGCAAATTTCATTACGCATACCCCATTCAATTTCTCTAGACATCACTTATTACATTACAAGTATAATTTTATCAGCAATTTCTGCAGTGAGGAAAATCTAAAAAATTAAAAAATAACTACCTAGACCTAACCAAATTCCACGATTTTTTTTTTTATGTGATCTAGTATGGTAATATATATCGACTCTAAACACTAAGATGTGTTAGGGGCTCAACCTTCAAACCATCACCCCGACTTTGGGGTAAAAAGTGAGTGAAAAACCCAGAAAATTATCCGCCTCTGAAAAAGAAGGGATAATTAACTAGATAAAAAAACGCTCCAAGGTGTACTCGTTTTCTAATCGAGTCCCAACACCCTAGGCCTATTACAGACTCAAAACTCATCATTACTAGTATCACTTATTACAATTCCCGGTAGGGTGTGGAATCTGGGTACAAGAAAGATGATGAGAAGATAGAAGTAGAATTAAAAACTCTGTTGACTGATGATATCTGATGGTACAAGTGCCCTTTGGATCATCCTTGGGCATGGAGTCTTCATATAATCATTAGGTGCCACTCCAACGGTCAACATTTGCCTCCATATGGGGATGCATGGTAGATATGAAGTGATACTGTGCAAGAACCTGGAATCTGCATCAACCGACAAAATACATATATCAACAGTATCCATTCAAAATATCATCAAATTAAATCAAGTACAGAAATGAAGAAATTGAAATTTATTCTAAGAGCATGTGCTAATTTATTCATGAAATAAAACTAATTAAACAAAAATGACAAGGGATAAGGTTAGAAGTATGATACAAAAAGATGCCCCATAGCATCAGATGTCCTTAATGAAGTTCATGCTGAGAACCTGCTGACTTTTAGGCAAATCCATGGGTTGCTTTTCTGATGTGCCCTCTCCAATTTTGAATATTTGAGGACTTTGATCAATCCCAACACTGTGTTGTACATGGCGATCAGATTTACCAAATCCGTTTCGCTTTTTTCTTTTCTTCTTAATAGATTGTGATGTTGATGTTGAGGTGATCAAAGTAGGCCTTTTTGCCCGATCTTGAAGATTCGAAGTATCCAAGACTCTTTGACTTGCCTTTGTCCATTTTGCTTCTGCTCTGACATGGGCGATGGATCAATCTCATAAGTATAAACCTGATTCCCCTTAGTTTCCTTGCTATCCAACTCTCCATCAATTAGCCATTTTTCAATGGAGTAAATGACCTCCTCATAATGAGATGAAGATTGCTTCAGTGGACCGGGAGGCTTATGATTTGTTTCATTGTTCTCTTCCCATTCCTCATTTAACCTAAGTTGGAATTTTGGTACTTGTAATCTTTCCATTTCATCCTACCTATTCTGAAAAGTGACTTGATTAGCCTTCATAACACTTATTTCCTTGGCATGATTTGTTTCCACGGTGTTGATTAATTGCATTTGTTTTTCTTCCATGGTGAACAACCTATTTTGAAAACTGGCCATTTGATTAGAATGATTGACTTCCATGGCTTTTATTGCTTGTGCATGATTTTCCTCAAATGGTCTTAATGAGTTGAACTTGGTTAAGTTGCATATCCTTAATCATTTAAGTCAACTCCTTGATGAGATCCTTATCATTCTCATTAGTTTTTGCTTTGATCTTTCTTTCATCTCCATATTTTTCTTCAAAGGAGTCAATGATTGATTCTGGAGAATCAAAACTGTTAGTAGCTAATTCTATGAACCAATCCATTGCATTTCCATCTAATGGAAAGATGACAAGTCTCATTTTACATCCTCATAGTTAATATCATGGCACCATTTGCTCACACAAAGGTGGAAATTCCTAAGGTGAGTTTCAGTACTGATGGCATTGTTACCTAGAAAACTAGGCAACTCTTCAATATGTTAGTAAAATCACAAGGGGTGAACAAATCATTCATGATGTCATGCTCACTTGAACCTGAAAGAGAAAATGGATATCAGAGAGAGGCTCCTGTCCAAGATTAGCAAGAAATCTACAAGAAGCAAGCTTCAAGCATAAATCCTTGTAGAAAATGAAATAAGTGGAGTCGCCATTTGAACAGGAATCTAACTCTAAAATCCAACATGCAAAAACCAAAAGTTAGTCGTATTTCCCAGGTACAAGAAGACTTGTCCCCGACAACGGCGCCAAAAAGGTTGACCTTGTTGCCTACACCTACCTACAAGTGAGTGAGAAAAGCCTTGAACCTCACAAGGTGTGGTTGGTGGTAGGGGACTCAGAGAAGGGGTTGTTACACTAATCCTGACTCTCTCCGTTTGAGCTATCTCTTAGGTTAGCTAAGGGGGGTGGTCCCTAATGAATGGTTAAGTTAAAAAGATGTGAGTTTCTAGGAGAATTGTTAGAGTTAAATAGATTATTTCTTTAAGATTTATAAGCAAAAC
The DNA here is from genome assembly GCA_000404065.3 of Pinus taeda. Lineage (NCBI taxonomy): Eukaryota > Viridiplantae > Streptophyta > Pinopsida > Pinales > Pinaceae > Pinus > Pinus taeda. Next base: position 43,251 of record APFE031505967.1, read on the forward strand.
TGATATGGGCAATAACCATAAATACATAAGATAAGCATGAAATACATAAACAACCGGTGCCTTCAAAGTATTGCTCTTTAAGAAATGAAATTGTATTTGCTTAGAATGAAGTGAAATGCTTTCAAATGGAAAGCCAAAATAATCCTGAAAAGTGAAACAATAAATTGTTAGCACAAGATATTATAAATGCTTTTGAGATGAATAAGTCTATAAATCAAAGCATGGAAGCTATCTTGCTCAAAAGGATACAAAAATAACTCAAATGTTAGACCAAGATGACAACATGCAATTAAGTTTGCAACCCAAAATAATAGTACTTGAAAGTGAAATCAACCATTTATGACAATAATTAAACCGCAAGATGAGTCAATTTCCAAGTACAAGAAAAATTAAACTTGTTGCAAAATTAAAAGGAATTACAATGCTTGCATCCAAAGTGCCTCTTGAAATAAGATTTGCATGTGAGACTTTAAACCATCAAGATAGCAAGAAATTTAAGAACTTTGCAAACAAAGCAAATATGATGGAATGAGTTCTTGGTTTATTTTATTAATTAGTGTTGAGGCAAAGTTACAATTGAACTCTAGTCCTCAGACTTCATCCTCGCCCAAATGTTTGGATCTCACAACGAGGAGTCAATAGAGGTAGAGGGTCCCTAAAAGTCTATTCGACCAACTTAAGTTGGGGGTAAGTTTTAGCGTGGCTTGGGGCCTTCTTATACTAAAATGCCTAAATGAAGTGCAAATTGTGTTAATTCCTGAAATTAAACTAATGCTTCAAAGAAAAATTGTTTGCAAAACTTGAAAGCATATGCATGTGGGAATTTAAATACAAGATTAGTAAAATTTTGCGTATGCAGTGAAATGTGTTGATTTTAAGCATGCATAATATGAAATTAAAAGCTAGAAAGGTAAGAAAAACTAAAAGCAAGATTAGGTCACCCACAAGAATTTAGAGGAAGGGGGATGCCATGGGAAAAATCCCAAGCTCCCTCCAACATGTTTTTTTATCTTTTAAAAGCTCTTAAAGCGGGTAAAAATACCTCTAAGAGGGCATTCTACAATACGAGAGACATCTTTACAAAGATGGGACTCTAACAAAGCTAGACTCTCTCTCCAAAAATATAGCAACGACAAACTTGAAGATGGAAAAAACTCCCCAAAAGAGATTCACAAATCTCAAAAGGCCCACGGCCTTGATGAATTTGCAACTCTCTCCCAAGTGCTTATGGCCTCCCTAGAAATCAGTCTTTGGATAGTGTGAGGGGTTCTTGCATACACACGAGTGAGTAGTTTTCCAAAGCTTCTTCTCAAGCTCCTTGCTGCCCAATGCTCAAGCCTATGGGTTGCAATACACAAAAAAAAATACCAATTGTCCCTGTAAAATTAGGAAAAAGAAACCAAAACTAAATTTAGAATTTAATTTATAAAGTACTAGCTCAAGTAATGGGAGTGAACCCCATACTTGCCTAGCTTTATAAATGACTCTTGAATAGGAGAAATAACTTTGAAAGAAATAGAATCAAAGAAGTATTTTGAATTTTAAATGGATGATCAAGTAGCTATAGATTAAGAAAACTCTCTTCTTCTCTTCGTTGGATGAAAACTCGAAGCGAAAAAATGGCTGAGTCTTAGATCACTGTGATTCTAGGAGTGAGTTGATCTAATTGAGATTTCTCCCACTTCCAGATGGATTCTTGCATACAATACAAAAAATCTTTCCCACACACTTGAACATGTATTAATTTGCACAAGATTAGAGCAATATAATAAATAAGATAAACCAAACATTCCTCCTAAAATGAATTGGCAAGGTTATCCCTAGAATACTACTCTACATCAATGATATGTGCAAGACAACTTGCACACATCAATCCAAGTAAGATAGCAAGCATAAACTAATATTAATTCAACATGTGAAAGAAATTAAACACAATAGCAATAGTATGAAAGGACATCACCTCATAACGCCAAGATAACACCAGCTATATATCCCCAAAGTTTTGATTGTATTAAGAAAGTATGCAAGTACAAAATGGCAGAGTTTCCTCAAGCCCAATAGTTTATTACATGATACAATATGAGAGCCGATGGCTCTATTATATAGAGAGTTGAGAGCAAATCCCAATGAAGAATGACAATGACAAATGGCATTAGAGCCAATCCCAATGTAGAAGTGATTAAACAAGTGGCATGAGGTGACAATCCCAAAGAGAAATTCGAATTTGTTGAATGGAGCTCCAGTGGCAAGTGTAAAAATCGAATTTTGGGAAGTAGACATCATTTTCTTCTTCCCTTATGTGACAAATTCGAATTTTATGATAGAATGATAATTGTATATGGGTGGTAACTTGTGTGGGACAATTTCCCACAAAAATCTCCACCAAATATTCTCCCAAATCCTCCCAAATGTGCATTAACTTCACAAATTCGAATTTCCAAGTAAGCAACTTTCTCCTTTAATGCCAGAAATTCAATTTTATTTGAGTACACGTCATTTCTTTGATTTTAGGAGTCCACATCACCTTGGGACTTCACTTTAACTCCCCTATAATTTTTGCAACTCATTTCCACAACATTTAGCATGTGTGGATATTTATTTTTCTCCATTTATTTAATTTTTGGCTTAATTAATTGCCAGATTTCCCACTAAACTTAGGAAAAGTGGGATTTGAGGGCTCAAAACACATTTTCAACCCATCAAAGTGTGTCATAGTAGAAAGTTGAGGGTGAGAGGTGCAAATTTCATTACTCATACCCCATACAACTTCTCTAGACATCACTTATTATATTACAAGTATAATTTTATTAGTAATTTCCGCAATGCGGAAAATCTAAAAATTTAAAAATAAGTACTTAGACCTAACCAAATTCCATGAAATTTTTTGTGCGATCTAGTATGGTAATATACATCGACTCTAAACACTAAGATGTTTTAGAGGCCCAACCTTCAAACCGTTACCCCGACTTTGGGGTAAAAAGTGAGTGAAAAATCCTAGAAAATTATTTGCTTCTAAAAAAGAAGGGATAATTAACTGGATAAAAAAAACATTTCAAGGTGTACTCATTTGCTGATCGAGTCCCAACATTCTAGGCCCGTTAGAAACTCAAAACTCATCATTATTAGTATCACTTATTACAATTCCCTGTAGGGTGTGGAATCTGGGTACAAGAAAGATGATGAGAAGATAGAAGTAGAGTTAAAAAACTTAGTTGATTGATGATATCTGATGGTACAAATGTCTTTCGAGTCATCCTTGGGCATGGAGTCTTCATATAATCATTAGGTGCCACTCCAGTGGTCAACAGGTGCCTAAGTCTAAACTTAGGAAATTAAAATAATTAAAGGGTATTAATCTAACTGTGGGTGAAACTTCTAGAAGAAGACAAGGATTAAGCCAAAATGATCTGAGCCATTGATTAGGATCTAATCTGGGCTGTTGGTTCTCAACAGAAGGATTATAAGAGGAGGCTTGAGGGGCATTTGGAAGACACATGAGTGGAGATCAGAAGAGCGAATTTCTGAAGCACAACAGTTCTCGAGAATAGAATTCAAAGTGATCTTTTGCAGTGAGGGGTAGGGATAGTTCCAGTTGGAGATTTCTCCTGCTCTGGGAATAATCAGCAGAGGAGGCAGAGAGAGATCCGGGAGAGGCAATGTAGAGGCTAAGCTTGCCAGCGTAGGCTGACACAGAGACAGTGCAGAACCTTGTGGAGGTCCGTATTTTTGCTGGAGGAATCAATTTCTGAAGCCGGAAGTCGGGGCGTGAGGCCGGGAGGTGGAAATCGAAGTTCTTGGGAGGCAAATTGATCAACTGAGGGAGTGACGTTGCCCCTAGACACTGTGACACAGAGGCAGCAAGGGGCAAGCCATTTCTGCGGTTGGATCAGCCGGGATCGCCTGTGATAATGTGAGTTACTTCTCACTATTCTCCTGTCAGTGATACTCTGTACTAGATAGCCAACAAGGCATCTGGAGATTGTATTAAAAAAACTACTGCTTAATAATAAAATCCTCAACTACTGCACTGGTTTTCTCACATTGGGTTTTTCCAGGGACTTTTGTCCAAAAACAACGGTGTAATGTGTTGTGTATATCTTTCTTGCTTAGTTTCTTGTTTCTCCATATAATTTAATTGGTGAAGACTGCAATGTATTAGTTTCGGTGTTTATTGTAGGAAACATTAAATAATTTGTTCAGTAATTAACAAATAGAAGGAACTTAATCAGTTGCTGCAGTGGTGATTCAGGTAATCAAATTTTCACACAATGTACCCTCTTCGGTTCTACCATGAGCTGACTAAGGTTATTGACTACGAAGCAAATATTTGGCCTAGTGTTGATCAAATACATGAGAGACCCAATGAGATGTCTATACAAGGTGGAGTCGACATCCTTGTCATCTGATGCATTTATCTTCTTCCAGTTGGTAATCATGGGTGTAGACATGAGTCTGCAATCTTGCATTCTGAACCGCTTCAGAATATCTGTAGCATATCTTCCTTGCCCAAGGAAGATCTCCCCATCATTCTGCCACACTTCCAATCCTAGGAAATAGTGCATCAACCCCAAATCCTTCATGTCAAATTCTGCTGCCAGGTTCCTCTTGCAGTCCTCTAGGAGCCCTGATGATCTTGTCAAAAAGAGACCATCCACATACAAAACTAGAATGAGTGGCTCACCCTCTACTATCAAATAGTAAAGGTTGGGATCTACGTCAATCTTGACGAATCCCATCTGCTGCAAGTAAGTGTTAATTCTATCATACCATGCCCTGGGAGCCTGCTTGATTCCATATAGAGCTTTCTTCAATCTAAACACATGCGTGTGCCTCTCATGAGTCTCAAAGCCCTCTGGCTGTTCTATGTACACTTCTTCCTCTATCACCTCATTCAAGAACGTTGTCTTGACATCCATTTGGTGAATTTGCCATCCCATCTGAGCTGCTAGAGATATAACTGATCGGATAGAAGTGTATCTGGTAACTGGGGCAAAGGTATTCTCATAATTTATCCCTTCTTTTTGTGCATACCCCTTTGCCACGAACCTAGCCTTGTACTTTTCCATACTGTCGTCTGCCGCATATTTGATCTTATAGATCCATCTCAAACCAACAATTGATCTGTCTTTCGGCCTTGGCACTACCTCCCAAACATCATTCTTCATGATAGAGCTATATTCCTCTACCATGGCATCTGCCCTCACTTGATGCTGTGTGGTCTCCTGAAAGATGGAAGGTTCTGCAACCTGAGCCACCAGCGCTTGGTACCTGTCAGGCTGTCTGCGTTGTCTGTTGCTCGTCCTAGGAGTTCTAACAAACTCCTCTGCATCTCTTAATGTCTGAAGAATACCTCTGCTGGTTCGACCACTAGTCATGGGAGGTTTTGCCAGGTCATCATCCTGCCTCTGTTGTTCCATCTGTTGAGAACACCCTGGATTTCCTACACTTGAGGAAATACTGGTGCTGGTCACAGTACTTGACCCTTGTGATTGTCCTCCTTCTTGTCCCATTGATTGCCCTTGCTGCTGGACCAAAGGAGCTTTTGTTGACTGATTCTGATCACTTGCAAGTATCTCACGAGATCTCCAGAAAGCTTGGTCCTCCATGAACTTTACGTCTCACTTTACTACTATCTTCCTATTGTTTGGAATGTAGATTCTGAATGCCTTTGAGGTTTCGCATTATCCAACGAAGAACCCCTTCTCTGAAGTCTAATCCAGTTTGGTCTGTTTATCATTTGGCATGTGGGAATAAGCAATGCTGCCAAAAAATCTGAAGTGGCTAACTTTTGGCTTCTTTCCTGTGAAGACTCCTTTTGACATTTTCTTCCCCAATCCTCTATGAGGAGTCCTGTTCTGAATATACACTGCCGTGTTACATGCTTATGCCCATAGAAATCTGGGTAGATCTTGGTCATATAACATAGCCTTTGCAACTCAAACAATGGTTCTGTTTTTCCGCTTCGCTACACCATTCTGCTGTGGATTATATGGAGCTATCCATTCTCTCTTGATGCCTTCCTTCGCACAAAAATCTGTGAAGTCTTTATCAATGTATTCTCCACCATTATCTGAGCGCAACACCTTGATCTTCTTCCATGTCGCATTCTTCACAAGAGCTTTAAACTCTCTGAAATGATCGAAGACCTCATCCTTGGTCTTCAAGAAGTAGATCCAAGTTTTCCTGGAATGATCAACAATAAAGTGGATGAAATATTTGGCACCGCTTAGAGCTCTAGTGGACATCGGGTCGCAAATATCTGTGTGTATAAGTCCTAACACGCCATCAACTTTGCTGTCGCTTCTTGGAAATGTTAGCTTAGCATACTTCCGAAGTACACATCCTCTACACACATCATCATGCTTTATGCCAAGTTTTGGAACCCTTATTACCGTTTCTTTGAGCATCCTAAGTGCTCCATGGTGTAACTGTCCCATTCTTCTATGCCATAACTCATTCAGCTCCTTCCCACTACTACTGTCACTGCCTATTAGTGCCATTGGAGAATCGATTTGTAACTGGTACAATCTGTTACTTCAAACTCCAATATGTGTTATCTTTTTCCAGCTCGGGTGTTTGACATATGCTTTCTTCCCTACGAAGTGAATATCATACCCCTTATCCTGTAACTGGGATACTGAAATCAGGTTCATACCCAACCCTTGAACATGCAATACATCTGTAGCGTTGTTGCTTTCTCGTGAGCCCCCTTGAAAATTTATGGTACCTCTCCCTATTGGAGTATACATTTCGTTTTGTTTCCCATAGTAATCTGGAAGTCCATCTGCTCCTCTTTGTAGCTAGAGAAATATTGTCTAACCCTTGTCATGTGAGCTGATGCTCCATTGTCTATATACTAGATTCCCTGTGAAGCTGATCTTGCTAAGAAAGCAAATTCGTCCTCCAATCTGCAAGACAAATCTAAAGTCTCTTGAATTTTACTTCTGTCCATGGCTATACTTGAAGAATTTAGTGTGCTATTCCTCTTTTCCACCTTGATGCTGGCTCTGCTTTAGCAAACTGCTGCAAAACCCCTCTACATCTAGCTAGAGATATGCTCAACAAGAGAATTTGAGCTGCTCCCTTTGCCTCTAGAATCACTTGTTCAGGAAAAATCGTATTTTTCTGGTCCTCTCTTAGAAAAACGGTCTTCCTCAAGTAGTTCGGCCTTTTGAAAAAAATACTACGCTGCTCCTTGAGAATTTTGACCTGCTGTCCACACTGAGCAGCAAAATTCCTTCTTTCCCCTTTTGAGCTCTCCAACTGATCAATGAAGCTCTGATACCATGTGAAATTTTATCTATTGTAGCTTTCGGAAATTATTCTTCTAACTCAAAAATTAATTATGCAGTTTATTTGCTACAACAAATAACGAATAAAATCATCACTGCAATTTTCACCATAAAAATATTGCGGAAAATAAAATACTGGAAATTGAAATATTCTAGCACAATAATTTTGACAGTTATTTTTGGACATTTGTCCCCTGAAAAACCCAACTTGGGAAAGCCAATGCAACAAATAGGGGTTTTATTATTAATATTTAGTAGTAATTCTGAGTACAATAATTTAGATGCCCAGCTGGCAATCTAATTTGAGGAAAATACTGGCAAAAAATATCATGAGAATTTTCTCTCACCCCACAACTATTTTTTGCCTCCGAAATCACTTCCCCGACCTCTGCGCAGATCTCCCTATGTCACCCTCTGCGCAGAGCTTACGCTGGCCCTTTGGAGATTTCGACCTTCCTTCCTTTGCCTTTTTCGAGAATTGGAAATCTTCCTCCCGGAATGCTATTGCCCTCCACTTCCACCTGCTACTCACACTCTGGTTCTATCTTCTCTGCTGAGCTGCTGCTTCTGAGAAAATCGAATTGCCTTGGCAACTGAGTATCTACACTGGATGATCTCTCCATCATCACGTCGACTTCCTCTTATAATCTACTATTGGAGCACCAATGACCAAGATTAAAACTTAATCAATGGCTGGGATCATCTTTATATCGATCCGTGTGAGTTTTTAGAGGATTCTCACCTTATCTCAATTAATACTGATTAATTAACCATATTCCCTAAGTTTAGACTTAGGAAATATTTAAAAATTGGTTAATAATCTAATTGAGACACTTCTAGGTGGAATTTCCAAAAACGATTTCTCGGTTTTGGAGATCTTTTGTATTCCAAACTCTCCCCCAAATTTCAAAGCTAGAGCACATCCGACGCTACAAAAAATAACATGAACTTGGACTTCAAATCAGGCTTGAACTTGGCCTTCATGACGCCAGGACTTGGCCTTCAAGACACTAGGACTTGGCCTTCAAACTAGGCCTAAAGTAGATCTTCAAATGGCATAACTCAACCTTGAAACTCGACCTTCAAACAATAGAACTTGTCCCTTGAAACCCAACCTTCAAACAACAATACTCAACCCTGAAACTTGGCTTTCACAGGGATAGAACTCGACCCTCAAATCAAAACTGCAACTCAATCTTAAGATAGGCTTGAAATGTGACCTCTACAGTGACAAAATTCAGGCCTGAAGATAGACTTGAAGCTTAGCTTTCTCCTCACTAGAACTTAGCCGACTTGGCCTCCAAAGACACATGTACTTGACCCTAAAAAACAAACCTCAACAAAACCAAAATCCTTCCCAAGGACAATACCAAAAAGCCTTTAAAAGATGTGCCAAAACCTTTCCATAGAAAGCCACTTCAACTTGCCTTCACTTCACTTCTTCTTGGTTCATGAGGTATGAACTTTACACTTGCTCCTTCTCTCTCCTAAACACAAAACTGAATGCTTGAGTCGAGTGGTTAGAAATGCTTCTTCTCATGCCTATTTATAATGTGTTTGGACCTTGGGTTAGGGTCTGTGAAAATTTCCAAAGAGAAATCCAGCTGCAGTGATTAATATTATTTCTTCTACTTATTATCTCAGAAATATGTTATTCACAGTGTTCTTACGACAAATAGCGAAATATATTCTATTGCAGACTTCACAATTAAAATATTGCAAAAAATAAATGCAAAGAAAAATACTGGCACAAACACAATCACAATCACAATGAGACAATTATTTTTGGACAATCGTCCCCCGGAAAACCCAATGTGTGAAAACGGATGCAGCAGATGAGGGTTTCTTTATCATTCTTCAGCAAAATCTCATGTACAAGTTACAACAAGCAAAACAGAAGTGAGAAAATTTACAAACGCTTCCTGGCAAATCTCTGATCTAGGTGAAGTACTCCTCTTCCCTTCGAATCCTTCTGCGTCCCTCTGCATCAATTTCCCCATGTTGGCCCAACGTCTAGCTGTCCACGCAATACCAGTGTCAACCTGCCTCTGCGCTGCCTTTTTCTGTGTCAACCTACTTCTTCGCTGTCTCTCCTTGCTCTGCGTCTTGTTGTCTTGCACTCTCGAAAGATGCTGATGCCTTCTTATCCTTTCTCACCTCCAACTCTCGCTCTGATTTGATTTTCTCTTGCTGAACTTCGACTAGTGAGAAAATCGATCTTACTCGGGTAACTGAGTATCTGCCTTTGGTGTGTTCTCCAAGTGCCCATGAAGCCTTCACTTATAATCCTCTCGTTGATCAATCAATGACCCAGATTAGATCCTAATCAATGGCAAGGATCATATTGACTTGATCTCCGCCTTCTTCTAGAAGTTTCACCAATAGTTTAGATTAATACCCATTAATTATTTTAATTTCCTAAGTTTAGACTTAGGGTCCCATTAAAAATAATTAATTATTTTAATAAAACTGTCTCCGAGTGGAATTTCCCAAAACAATTTCTGGGTATTGGAGAATACATGTGTCTAAGCCCCCTGCAAAAATTTGAGACTTAGAGGACATCCGATGCTACTAGAAATCAACACTCCCTCTTAGCGAGGAATGTGCTCTAGTAATGCAACCTACTGAAGCATTACTTTGTTCTGTAACATCTCCCTCTGCGTTGCTGATGTCTGACATGTTGTCCACCAACCACTGCGCAAATGCTGCATCTGTACTGCTACTGACCCTGTCATTGTCAACACTACATCCATACTGCAACTCCCTCTGCCATTGTAACGGAGAAATCACCTGTTTTTGTTACTGAAACAGATTCTATACCATACCCATCTACTCTTTGAACTAAATGAAGTTAGCTCTTCCTAGAGCCTTTGTGAGTATGTATGCTATCTGATCTTCTGTGGGGATAGAGTGTAGTTGTATTTCCCCACGCTGAACATAGTCTCTGATAAAGTGACATCTGATATCAATGTGTTTCGACCGATCATGAAATACTGGATTCTCAGAGAGTTTGATACAACTCTGATTATCACAGTAAACCCTAGTCACTTCCATCCTTTTTCTAAATAAGCTCACAAGCAGTTTTCTAAGCCATATAGCTTCACACGTCGCTGTGCTGGTTGCCATATATTCTGCTTCTGCTGAGATCAGAGTTACCGACTTCTGCTTCTTGCTGCACCAAGATTTCATCCCTGATCCAGCACTGAAGCAATACCCCGAGGTACTGTTTCGGTCTACTGAACTACCAACCCAATCTGCATCTGTGAATCCATTCAATTTGACATCCTCCCCTCGGGAATATTTCAACCCATATCCGACTGTTCGACACACATACCTAAGAATGTGTCTAGCTGCTGCACAATGCACCTTTTTTGGTTCCACCATGAACTAACTAAAAGTGTTGACAACAAAGTAAATGTCTGGCCTAGTGTTGATCAGATACATGAGCGACCCAAGGAGCTGTATGTACAAGGTGGGGTCCATTTCCTTGTCTCTTGATGCATCTATTTTCTTCCAATTGGTGATCATGGGAGTAGCCATGGGTCAACAATCCTGCATTCTGAATCTCTTCATAATCTCTGTAGCATATCTTCCTTGCCCAAGGAAAATCTCCCCATTCTTCTGCCAAACTTCCAATCCTAAAAAATAATGCATCAACCTCATGTCCATGTCAAATTCAACTTCAAGATTCTTCTTGCAGTCTTGTATGAGCCTAGATGACCCTGATAAAAACAAGTCATCCACATATAATACTAGAATAAGTGGCTCATCCTCTGTCATTAAGAAGTAGAGATTGGGATCTACATCACTTTTGACAAATCCCAACTGCTGCAAGTAACTATCAATCCAACCATACCATGCTCTGGGTGCTTGCTTGATCCCATATAGGGCTTTCTTTAGTCTACTAACTTGAGTTCTCTTTTCATGAGTTTCGAAGCCTTCGGGCTGTTCTATATACACCTCCTTTTCTATCACCCCATTCAAGAATGCTGTCATGATATCCATCTGGTGAATCTCTCATTCCATTTGGGCTGCTAGGGATATAATGGATATGATAGAGGTGTATCGAGCAACTAGGGCGAAGGTTTCTTCATAGTCTATTCCTTCTTTCTAAGCGTGCCCCTTTGCCACAAACCTAGCCTTGTACTTCTCTATACTGCTATCTGCATCATACTTAATCTTGTAGATCCATCGTGATCCTACAACTGATCTATCTTTTGGTCTAGGTACTACTTCCCAAACATCATTCGTCATGATAGAGTTGTACTCTTCTACCATGGCATCCACCCATACTTGGTGTTGAACAACTTTCTGAAAGCTAGAGGGTTCTTCAACTCGAGTCACTAGTGCTTGATATTTGTTAGGTTGTCTACGCTACCTTTTCTTAGTTCTAGGAGCTCCAACAAACTCCTCTTTGTCCCTCAGTGTCTGCCATACTTCTCTACTAGTTCTACCACTAGTGTTAGGAGGCTCAATCAACTCCTCCCGATCCTGTTGTTCCATCTGCTGAGAACTATCTGGATTTCCTCCTTTTGAGGAGATATTGGTACCAGTCGCTGTACTCAATCCAGGTGTCTGTCTTCTTGCCTGTCCTCCTCGCTGCCCCTACTGCTTCTGGACTAGTGGAACATCTCATGACTGATCTTCTGTAGGCATCTCATGAAATTTTTTGAAAGCTCTATCCTCCATGAACTTTGCATCCTGTATCACTACAATCTTCCTGCTGCTAGGAATGTAGATTCTGTATGACTTTGAGGTCTCGCTGTATCCCACGAGATACCCCTTTTTTGCACTCTGATCCAGTTTACTGCACTTCTTGTCTGGAATGTAACAATATGCCACGCTTCCAAATATCCTGAGATGATTGACTTCCAGCTTCTTCCCTGTGAAGACCCCTTCGGGTGTTTTCTTCCCCAATGCTCTATGACGAGTTCTATTTTGGATATACACCGTTGTGTTGCAAGCTTTTGTCCATAAATACTTAGGTAGATCCTGATCATACAACATAGCTTTGGATGCCCCAACAATAGTTCTATTTTTTTGTTCTGCTACTCCATTCTGCTTCGGATTATATGGAGCTGTTCACTCTCTTTTGATGCCCTCCTTTGCACAGAAATCTGTCCATATATTCTCCACCATTATCTGAACGCAATACCTTTATCTTTTTCCCTGTCATATTTTCAACGAGAGCCTTAAAGTCTCTAAATCGATTAAAGACCTCATCCTTGGTCTTTAAGAAATAGATCCAGGTTTTTCTAGAGTGATCATCAATAAAAGTGACAAAGTATTCGTCACCACTAAGAGCTCTTATGGACATTGGACCACAGATATCTGAGTGTATCAATCCCAATACACATTTTGCTCTATTGTTACTTTTGGAAAAAACTGCTTTAGCGTACTTCTCTAACATGCATCTTCGGCATAAGTCATCATGCTCACTATTAAGGGCCGACACTCCTGTAAAAGTCTCTCTGAGCATCTTCAGTGCTCCATGGTGTAAGTGTCCCATTCTCCTGTGCCATAATTCATTTCGTTCTTTTTCGCCATTATAGTTGTTGCCTATCAGTGCCATTGGTGACTCAAGTTGAAACCTATACAATTTGTTGTTTCGAATCCCAATTTGTTTTTTCTTCTTCCAGCTTGGATGATTGATGTATAATTTCTTTCTTATGAAGTATACATCATATCCCTTGTCCTGTAACTGAGACACTAAAATCAAGTTCATTCCTAATCCTAGCACATGCAAAACATTGGTGGCTCAGATGTTGGTCCCTACTTCTGTCTGAAATGCTATGGTGCCTCTCCCTACTGGAGTACATTTCGTGCTGTTTCCCATAGTAATCTAGACGTCCATTTGCTTTTCTTGATAGCTCGAGAAATGTTCTCGTACTCCAGTCATATGAGCTAAAGCCCCGCTATTAATGTACCAAACATTTGTTGACGTTGAATTTGCTAGGCATGCAAATTATTCTTCTAATCTGGTAGACAATTCTGAGACACTTTGAGTATCCATCTTGTGCTGATTTCTAATGCTATCCTGCCCTAGATACTGCTGCAGGAAAAAAGCCCTTCTCACTGAATCTTCTGCTGCGCTGTTCTTTTTGCTACTGACAAATTTTGATCAGGAAAACTTACCTCTCTGTCGACTCACTCAGAGAGAGTTTTGCCACGAAAATCTAATCCTCTTGGCTTGAACTGCACAAACCCCTTTGAGATTTGAATTACTGACCCTGCAGGAATTTCAAATTCCTTTCTTCCTTTAACATTGGGTCTTCCAGCTCCTTTCTTTTGCTTTACCTCACCTCTGATACCATGTGAAAATGTCTAAATAGAAATCCAATTGTAGTGATTAATATTATTTCTTCTACTTATTATCTCAGAAATAAGTTATTCACAGTGTTCTTACGACAAATATCGAAATATATTCTACTACAACCTTCACAATTGAAATATTGTAGAAAGTAAATGAAAAGAAAAATACTGGCACAAATACAATCACAATGACACAGTTATTTTTGGACAATCGTTCCCCCAAAAACCCAATGTGGGAAAGCTAGTGCAGCAGATGAGGGTTTCTTTATTATTCTTCAACAAAATCTCATGTACAAGTTACAACTAGCGAAACGAAAGTGAGAAAATTTACAGACGCTTCTTGACAAATCTCTGATCCAGGTGAAGTACTCCTCTTCCCTCTGAATCCTTCTGCTTTCCTCTGCGTCAATTTCCCCATGCTGGCCCAACATCTAGTTGCCCACGAAGTCCCAACGTCAACCTGCCTTTGCGCTGCCTTTTTTTGCGTCAACTTGCATCTTCGCTCTCGTCCTACTCTGTGACTTGCTGTCTTGCATTCTTGAAAGACACTGATGCCCTCTCTTCCTTTCTCACCTGCAACACTCCCTCTGATTCGATTTTCTCTTGCCGAACTTCGACTAGTGAGAAAATCGATCTTACTCGGGTAACTAAGTATCTGTCTCTGGTGTGTTCTCCAAGTGCCCATCAAGCCTTCTCTTATAATCCTCTCGTTAATCAATCAACGGCCCAGATTAGATCATAATCAATGGCAAGGTTCATATTGACTTGATCTCCACCTTCTTCTAGAAGTTTCACCCATGGTTTAGATTAATACTCATTAATTATTTTAATTTCCTAAGTTTAGACTTAGGGTCCCATTAAAAATAATTAATTGTTTTAATAAAATTGTCTCCGGGTGGAATTTCCCAAAACGATTTTTGGGTATTGAAGAATACATGTGGCTAAGCCTCCCTACAAAATTTGAGACTTAGAGCACATCCGATGCTACCAGAAATAAATAGGGTCGACTTGTCCACTGGATGGGTCGACTGGTGCAATTGCTAGAATGTATAGTGAATATTAAAAAATTCATTTCTCCCCACTATGAGGAGTTAGAAGGTGTGCCATATATTAATGGAAAAGTCTTGGAATATTCTTTTCAAGCATATATCCTCTGCTCCCATTTGAGCTAGGTAATTGGATTAGAAATGCCTTCAAAGACAGAGTATCCAAATGGGGCCTGCTTATACTTTGGTTTCATCATCTTGACAAAATATTTCATATCTTCTCATTCCTACGAAATTAGAGGGAGTTCCATATACCATTGGAAAGGTCTTGGAATATGCAATTTGACTATGTAATTCCCTCTTTCATTTCGATAACTTTTGACATCAATAGCAACCACTTTCAACAATCTCCCCCTTTGTTATTAATGGTAGTACTTTGATATTTGCTTCTTCCAATAACTTCTCCCCTTGTCTGCATTCTCTTGTAAATGGGGCCTACTTCTTTCAATGACTACTCCCCCTGCCTGCATTCTCTTCATACTTCTTGTTAGTTGCTCCCCTTGCCTGCATTGCTTCCCCCTTTGACATCGATAACAAAGGTTGCTCCCTCTAAGTTTCTGCTTCCTTTACTGAGATAAAGGAGAGATCACTCCTAGTTTTTGCCTAAGGTATTCAAAAGTTTCTCTGGGCAGAGGCTTGGTAAAGGTGTCAACAATTTGTTCTTTGGTGCCAATATAGTCCATCTTGACATTCTACTTGGCGACTTGTTCTTTGAGGTAATGATACTTGATTGAAATATGTTTTTTTGAGTGAATGACAGGTTTTTTTGAGATATTGACTACACTAGTGTTGTCATAGAAAATAGCAATGGGTTGATCATGTTCCATTTTGATGTCCTGTAAAGTTTGTTTCATTCAAAGAACTTGGGTACAATAGTATGTTGCTGCTATGTATTCAATTTCAGCTATAGAAAGAGAAATTGATGACTGCTTTCTACTTGACCAAGAGGCAATCTTCACGAAAAATGCACTCTCGCAGGTGCTTTTTTTGTCATCAATGCTACCTGCCCAGTGAACATCTATGTATGCTGTTAATGTGAAATCTGTATTCTTGGGATACCAAAAGCCCAAAATTGAGTGTGCTCTTCAAGTATTGAAATATCTTTTTACCGCTTACATATTTGATTCCTTTGTTGCTGATTGAAATCTTGCAATCATTCCAATTGCCTGGATAATGTCTGGTCTTGAAGCTATCAAATATAGTAGACTACCAATCATAAATTTGTAAAGTGTTGAATTGACTACAGTGGATTCATCATCCTTGCTTAACTTGCATTCGGTAATTGTATAGGGGTATTCATTGGTGCACATTCTTTCATTTTGAATCGCTTGAGCATCTCCTTGAGGTATTTGGTTTGACCAATGAACATTCCTTCGTTGGTTTGAGAAACCTATAGTCTAAGGAAGAAAGATAATTCTCCAATCATGGACATTTCAAATTCCTTTGATATGTCTTGAGAAAATCCATGAGTATCATCGTTATTGTTTTTAAAAATGAGATCATCCACATGTACAAGTGTAATTAATTAGGTGTCCTTTTCCATCTTGATATAGAGATTGTTGTCAACTATTGGAAATATTGAGGGGGGGGGGTGAATTTGTATTTCACTTTTTCTTACAATTTGATATCAAAAGCATTAACCAATAACATCACATCAAAGGAACACAAGATATATGTATTTAAATAATTTAATTATATTTGAGAGAAGCTACAACCTCTTGTTTACCAGCTAAAACTGGAAGGGCTACAACCCCAGATTTACTAGCTCCCATTGGAAGAAGGCGACAACCTCCTGAAGGAAGCTACAACATCCTTTCCTAGCACCACCCTACCACCCATAATAATAAAAGATAAGATAAAACTCTTGGGTTCTCGTACTAGGGACAATGACCCAATTACAATAACTTTCAACATTGCTATTTCTTTGAAGCCATGCACAATTTCAGATCTTCTCCTTTGTCATGTTCAACTTGCATGCTGCGTTGATTCTTTGTTTAAATAAGAGGGGGTAGAGCTCAAGCTATAATTGGCTTTTGATTGCTTTACATCCCTTACCATTCTTTTACATTTTGACATTTGGCTTATGCTTCAACTGCTCATTTCTTACAACTGCTTCAACTTGGGTATATTCAACCCCTTCGTTGTATAGGACATGGCCAATAGGGAACCATTACAAGCAATTAACAACAACCGATCAAAAGATGGTATGATGGACATCAGGGAATGATGATAAGTGTTAGGTATGAATAACATGGAACACTACAATTATCAAAGGTTCCTATTTGTGCTCCTCCTAGATAGTGAAAGAAAGACCCCAAGGAAGGTCACATTGGACTAGGGACATGTTGTCGCTCGGATTGTACAGGTACTACGACAACCGCTGAGGGCAGGGGCTGTCACTCTGATTCCCTCCCACTCCATTCCAGCTATCTCCCAATAGCAGGCTATGGGGGGTAGTCCCTATGGAAATGAGATGAAGGAAAACAAGTTGGGAACCAACTTGCTTGGGAGACACGGATGAGTGGCTTAGCTACTTGGTAAAATATTAGCAAGATTAATGACTAGATTAGATTTCAAGTATAAGATCAGTGCCTTATGGAGTCACAATTCTTGCTTATTATAAATTGAAACCAAGTAACCAGATGGACACCCACTGCTTAATATGATAGACTATCATATATGATATGCAATTACTAGGATCTATGTGTGATGCAATGATCTTGGTTATTTTTAATTATATGCCTAGTCTAAGTTGAACCATTCCCTTAACTGTTTTGAGAAACAATGTTTAGAGTAGACCACGAAATGGAAGCCAACGGGAAGCAGGAAGTGGCCTGATTAACGATACCTCCCCTATGTTCCACCCACCCAGTGCCTTTGGCGTTGCAAAGCTTGTGGTTTTGACGACTACAAGGTCACTATGTTAACCACTAAGAAGAGTTGAATCCCTCAAGCTAATTGGAAAAGGGTTGCCCTAGGAGTCTATCAACCAAGCTTATGCTTGGAGGTAAATTATTAATGCAAATTAAGTCTTAAGATGCTTATGCAAGATAGATTGAGGGAAGACTTCTTAAGATTGTTTATGTTATTCAAGTATTTAGTGTGAATTATCTTATAGCCAGAGTACTTAACAATGATTCGATTACAATCTTAAGACAAGATAGGTGCTTAAAGATACAAGTGCCAATATTCAACAATATTCCACAAGATGCTTAGAAAATGCCAAATGACCAATGTTGAGATGCTTACTTAGAATGATAACCAATGAAACTTGAGATGCCAAGTGCTTAAGATAGACAACCAAGATATTAAAGCTTCTTAAGATTATGATTTCTAACTTCGAGCAATTATCCAATGATTTCTTAACAATGCCTCGATTAGATGGCAAACACAACGATGCCAATTTTATCTCAATGCTCAAACAACTTAGACCATCCATGAGATTAGAGAGTCTTGAGTGTGTTAAGTGCCAAGTTAACAAATGCTAGATTCCAAAATCAACAAGAACACTCCAACAATTATTTGTTCTAGGACATCAGTAAGAAAATCAATTTAAACTATGAAATTTGCCAAACTTATGAGGTAGAAAATTTCCGAATGCTTAGCCAATATAGATTTATAATTTTCAGACCTCTTAAGATGTTATATGTGATTGTTAGGCAGCAGGAAAGTTGTAACAACAGTAAGGAAAACACCTTAGATTCAATAGATATCAAGCCAATAGTGACTAGCAATGATTAGTAAAATGCCCAATGACTTGCCAAAGTGAAATATGAGTTTTAAACCACTTTAAGATGCAGTATTCAGTGCTAGATCAGATCTGATATATTTTATAACAGCAGTAAAAAATTCAGCAGATCAACAAGGTAATGATGCTAAAACCAATGCCCAAGATGCCCAAAATTAGGGAAAAATTCACCAAAACTGAAAAAATCAAATTTTGAGCGTTTTTTAGATGTGCGATTCAGAAATATTGCAGACGTGATTCAGTAATTTATGTAGTTAATTCCTGCAAACAAAGTTTTTAGATTTGGGCTAGATCTAAGATGCCCAAGTGGCCAAAATTTATGAAAACTTAGATTTTGCAATTTTGAGTTATTTTGACCAACTTAAATGTGATTTTACGGCCTAATTATCACTGTTATTACTGCTGTAACAAAACAGAGGCAAAATGAGGGTTTACAAAACAGAGGCAAAATGAGGGTTTAGAGATCAAACCCTAGGCCCAAGGCCTTGAAGATTAACTTGCCCAAGCAGCCCAAAATTTCTCCAACAATTTTGCACCTGAAAACACAAGTTTTTGAGCAAATTTCTCCTGCAAAACCACCAAAGAATCAGTCTTAAAAATTTTAGAGATGGAACTAGGGCAAACTAGGGCAAAAGAGGCCAAGAAAGGCCAACACTAGGCCTGATAGGGATAGCGTTGGGGGCTAGAAAGGCAGATCAGGGGTCAAAGAGGAAGGAAAAAGCCAGAAAGAGGCGACACTGGAGGGAGAGAGGCACCAAAGGCTGGATGCTGGGTTTTTTAGGTTAATTTAGGGCCTAAAAGGCCACGACTAGCCCAAAGGGCAGCCGTTAAGGTCAAGGGATGGTAGCCGTGTGGCCTAAGGCCCATGGTTAGGCCTTCTAAGGCCTTAAAGCCCTAATGTTAGACCTAGAACTGGAGGCTGAGGCCTCTGAAGGCTACGTCTTGTCCTAAAAGGGCAGAAAAAGACGACACAGGGACAGAAAAGGATGGCGCTGGCAAAGAGAAGGAGGACGTTGGCCCTCTAGGGGCTAGATAGGGGCTCGGAAGGCTTGAAAAGTGAAACCCTTGCTTCATAATGTTTTTTCTCCTCTAGATCTGAATTTTGCTGCAAAATCTTCAATGGGTAGCCCTGCAAAACTTTCTAGAGATTAGATCTTACCCTCAAGGGCCTAGATCTAACTGTACTTCAACTTGATCTTTTGATTCAACCTGCAAAAATGAAAATAGAACACCCAAACCCCAAATATATATAAAAATTCTTAAAACCCCAAAACCCAAGTTAGCAAAAGTAATTTAAAAATTATATTTACAAAATTATTTTACAAATATACAAATAAATAAGGGTTTTGAAAATTTATTTTTTTGAGAAAAATGTTTTTATGGCTATTTTCATTGATAAATGGCTAAAAATACCTTAGAAACCCCATGCACATGATAACCTTAGCAAAGATTTATTCCACCACATAAATATTCAAGATCCAAGGAAAATGATCCTTGCCCACAGTTTGTGAACTTGGATGCCAATGACTGAAATACCTACAAACACTATGTATTTATTTCAAAATAATCATATATTAGCACAACATAGGAAAGCCCATAGTCAGTGCATATCACAAATCAATGAACATGGACACCTCGAGTTGCACCCCAAAGTCTTTACTATGATAGAAAAATAGTTCCCAACAGGACAATAGTTTACACATATGCTTCAACAACAATTTCTTTGCTAGAAATCAAATGCTAGAGACTCAAATGACTCTCTAATTTATAGATTTATCCTCCAAGTGGAAAAATAATGGTTAGTTTCTTTGATCTTTGTCAAAATATTCTTATCCGTTGATAAACACTTCAAAATCTTTTAATCTTGGCCTTTGATTTTTTATTTTTGAGGAATTTTCGAATTTATCATTTAATTCCATTTTTATTAGCTCAAAATTAATTATTTTGAGCTAATTTCCTCAAATATTTGCCTTTGACTTAACCACCAAGGTCCAAAGGTCCAAATTTTCTTGAAATATACAATA
Organism: Pinus taeda; assembly: GCA_000404065.3. Taxonomy (NCBI): domain Eukaryota; kingdom Viridiplantae; phylum Streptophyta; class Pinopsida; order Pinales; family Pinaceae; genus Pinus; species Pinus taeda. Next base: position 63,673 of record APFE031505967.1, read on the forward strand.
TTCCCTTGGTGGAGAACCTTTAAAAATTGATTCATTTAGGACCCACGACTTTTTCCACTTGGAAAATTATTTTTCTTAAGACAATTTAATTTTGACTCTATTAATTAATTTTCTAGCTTAGGATTTAATTTTATTTTGCCAGAAAAATTAATTAATTTACACAAGGGGATTAATTATGATTTTACATTTACAACCCTCAAAGGGGGGATACACATTTGGCTTAGACCCTCAAGACACAACCCATCTGCGACACAATAAGATCTAGTAGACCAAGTGATTTATAATAAAATAATTAAGCCAATTAGCTTAAATTATTCCCAAATCACTTTTACATCAGACTCGACTAAAAACACTAGGATTCACCTAACATTCCGATAATAAATTTCACCCTAGCTTTGGGGTTTAAGCTGGAGGGAGAAAACTCTTCTGATTAGCTGTGTCTAGAAACACAAGTAATCAGTGAGGTTAAAAAACCTCCTAAGATGAAATTCGTCAGCAAAATTATAGGCTTACCTTGGTTGTTACATATACTCAAGGTCTTACTAGGATCATTTACATCAAATAATTTGCAGAATGGGTTTACAATGACATGTAAATTGCTGGTATATGACCTGATCTTTGAAAAAAATAACTCTGGCACTTGCGCTTCGTTGGAGCTTTGACAAAATGTGTGCAACAAGACACATGATAACCACTAAGGTGGAGTAACAAAACAAGTGCATGGCCAATAGCAGCCTATAATCCAATTTCAGCTCGTGATTCATACCATAATGCTTAAACATTAAATGAAAGTACTTGAATGCAAAAATGGTTAGAATACCTCACAATAGATGACATACCTTCATTGGATGAGTGGGCTAGTTCAAAGAGTGCAACAGCTGGAAAATAGATAAGAGGCATCTGAGGCTGGCTATCTGTGGATCACAGTAGTGCTGCTGGATGGCAAGCTGCAATGCAGGGGAAAAAATTATCTTAGGGCTACCCATGAATAGAATGGGTACCAATTCCTAATATAATCTATTTTATGTTGTTGGTCATATGTATGTTTTGCCAAGCAATTTTACTGGAAATACTCAGGAGCTCTGGGTGCAAGCAATGATTCCTTTTTTTTTCAAAGTTTACATCCAGTGATATACAAGTCCTTCTCTTCGTATTCGTCTTTGGCTCTCTTTGGTGGTTGTGTAGAAGCATGTTTTGTCCTCTTGTGCAATACAACTGCTGGTTATTGTTAAAATTGTGATGAACTTGGACAAGCGACATCTTTTTATAAACCATATTTTATGTCAATGTTTGAGCAGAAATAGTCTGGATTCATTTGGTACAAATTGTCTTGATATGAGAAGCATTTCTTATGTGAGTTTTCAATGATGGAAGTGCTTCTAAAAAGTCTTTCATTATGGTTCTATTCTAGTCATATGATGGGTTTGGGTTCTTAAGGAGTCAGTTTCTTTAATTTTTGGAGTTTCAAAAGTATCCTTAGACTTATTTTCAAACATTTGCACAATGCAGGTTTAGGAATCCACGGGAGGTTGAACTGCTTATAGATATATCTAATTCTGCTACAGTGTTTGATGCTATTCTTGAGAATTATGAAATGATATCTATCAGAGCACAGGTCTGTTCCTTGTTTTACTGAGGTGTTTGAGCATGATAGTTTGTAAATCTTGCGTCACTACACTGCTGATACATTAATGTCTTATTTTTGAAGGTATTGGTGGAATTGAACAAAATAGGTTCAGGATGCTAAAAATACAAGAACAGATATATAAGACTCTAGTGTGGAATTGTAAGTTTCTGAATTTGTGCTTTTATCATTTGGGTTGTTTCTTTTGCAGGCTCTTCAGGAATCCTGGAACAATCTGTGGATTTCTCAAGAACCATTTTTAGTATCAGCCATTCCACTTATTGGTATGGCTTTTCCTGGAAATTTCTATTGTTTTCTTCTGGCATTTTTGTTTATTTTCTTCCAGATGTGGAGAGTGCATATTTTATAATGACGAGGATCTGTTCACATCTTTAGAAAACAATATCTGTATGCTTTTTCAAAATGCTGCATATATAATTTCATAGAACAAATAATTGGATCATGGATCCGAAGATTGTTCTCCCATCAATTTGAAGGGAGTGGCCTGTAGTGGGCGGGAGCAAAAGTAGATAGGAAGTGTGCTGTGGAAATTTCATGCACTTGGGCAATTAATGCAAAACTGAAGTTTCACCTTATTTCTGATATTTTTTTGGATCTTAGTCTGAGAAGTTTCAGTCTTTAGGGCTGTTCTAAATTAGTGTATAAAGCAGCTATGGAATGATTACAATAGTTCACTTAAAACAGCCCCAAATTTCACGGCAATTCAAGGATAAAAGAACCAAACAAAGAGATAAGTTTTAGCTCCATCCAGGGCAACTTATCAGCCGATAATTAGATCTGAAAATGCACTTTAACAGCAGTGGTTACAGCAGTATAACAGTAGTAAATTCAGTTCCTTATATTCTTTCTTAGATGTCAAATCATTTAACAATTTGCCCTTTTACCTATGTCCAATCAAAAATATGCAAATGACTGTAAATAGCAAAACACAAATAACATATATTGCTGAAGTTTGAATATGAAAATGAATCAAGATATGGACAGCTGAAAATTTCATATATAACCTCAAGATGAAGTACATACCATTGCCTTTTCTCAAAGCTAGTACCAAAACTCCAACTATACAAAAAACCCTAACTAGGGTAAATCATCAAAGCCTAGCCCAACCAAGAAGATCCAAGTGCTAGAATGTCTTCAACACAACCTCTGAGGCAACTTCTCTTGTTTTTAAAAAATCCAGCCAATTTTTTTTCACAAAACCCTAATGTCCAATCTCCAGTCTTTGAGGGATATATCCTAACTATAGAAGTCCAATATGCTCGAAGAGACTCCAAGGAGACCAAGAAATCCTAGTGCCTCAAGAAAGAGAGAATACAAGTGAAGACCTAGGAGAGAAAGAGAGAGAGAGGAATACAAGTGAGTGAATTAATATGTTGTGGAAAGACTATTTCATTCCTCTATTTATATGAGAGCAATGTTGCACGAAGTGCCCCCCCCCCCTAGTTCCAAACCCCGAAGCGCGTCCCATACAGAAGCGCCTAGGAAGCTTGGCCGGAAGTGCACTTCCAAATTTTTTGCCGCTTCCTGGAAATTCAGAAGTGGTACGGAAGTGCCGCTTCCAAGCCTCCGAAGCGCACTTCGTACGACGCTTCGGGCGTTGGAAGCGTGGCGCTTCTGTACGATTCCGGAAAAGCTTCGCGTTGTTTAGAAAATCTTTTTTTTTTTTAATTTTAGGTGAGTTTGCTTGTTGGGGGTGGGTCCACCTTGGGTTAGGGTGAGGAATGAAGGCAAAAAAAATATAAATATAGCATATGCTCCCTGATGGTAATGTTAAATTCTTAAAGTAAAAGTGACATTCTCCTTTATTTTTCATTTTTATCCTTTTACTTAAATTTTTAACATTACCATGAAATGCCTCAGGATGTTTGAGAGTGGTTCCAGCCTCATTGGACTTCATATGGAGAAAATAGAATTTCATATCCTATTCAAAATTCAGCAGAGTTAATAGTTTTCAGGAATTCAGGATCAATGGGATTGTGGCATTTCATTAGATTATATCAAGTATGAAGGTATGCGATTAGCATTTAATCAAGAGCACCAAGCCCTATATGTACCCTAGTGTTGGTGGTGTTAATTGTTGAACTCCTTTGTCACACCCTTAGCAAAAAATTACCTGTCAATCAAGTCAAAATCATCAACCAAGCATGTTAAGCTTTTTCTACCATATTTTAAGTCTTGAATTAGGTAGTTTGATCAAAATTGGGAAATGTTGACTAATATCCCTAGACAATCGAGGTAGAGGCAAAGGCTAGACAAGAGGAGAAGAATTTAGATTCTAGATGGTTGATGCTCAAATAATTAATCATTAATGTACAATGGATGTTATATCTATCTTGATTTATGCAAAAAAAATATGCATGTTTTCATGTCTTCTACAACTAATTTGGTATTTGGGACGTTTGTTTTGAGTATAAATGCAAATATATATATATATATATAGCAGACGCTTCCTAGATTTTTGGAAAATGACACTTCCGCGTCCCCGCTTCCAAAAAATGTCCCCGCTTCATGCAACATTGGTCTCACTCAGAGATATATTTCCTCAGCTCTGTTTCCTAGAAAGGACTGCGCAATCCCTTCAAAGGGATTTGAATTGCTTCCAAGTGCAACTTTCGGCCTCATTGTTCAACACTTGATATGCTCTTCCTATTTCAAAATCAATGCTCTGATACCATGTGAAAATTCCTAATCCTTAAGGAACCCCTGCTACAGCAAATTTGAATCTACTTCACCTACTTGATTTTAATACATTATCAAGTTATTCTTCTGAATACTGAAGAGAATTACTTTTGCAGCCTACACTACTTAAATTGGATTACATGAAACAAAGAAACAAAACAAAGAACAAGATACGTAGGACACACTTATTTTTGGACACAATAGTCCCTGGAAAAACCCAATGCGGGAAAACTGGTGCAACAATTCTGAGGGTTTATTATTATGCAGGAAAAATATCTGAATACAAATCTAGGATGCTCATCTAGCAATCCTTTACAGAGGAAACACTGGTGGAAAATTTGAGTGAGTTTTACCTCACTTCACCCATCAGAATTCCGGTTGATTCGGCACAAGACTGGCTAACCCGACTATTTTTGCGCTTGCTCTGCGTCAGCCTTGTTTCACCTTCTCTTCCCTCTGTGTCAACTCTCCTGGCTATTTTGGCAGTTCTGGATTCTATGTGACAGGAAAATTTTCTGCGTTGGCTCTCCCGACTACTGCACTGCCTCTACATCAGCTCTCCCAACAGTTTTGGCAGTTCCTGACAATTTTGGTTGTTCCGACAGTTCTGGATTTTGCATGATAGGAAACTTTTTTGCGTCAGCTCTCCCGACTTTTGCGCTGCCTCTCTGCAAGCTCTCTCCGCCTCTCTGTCAATGTTCTCCAAAAAGTCCTTCTCCCAGATTCTCATTTCCCCTCTTTTGCAAGATCTCCGCAATCGATTTTTCTCCTGAGAACTCATCTTAGAAAATTGATTTCCTCAATTTCTCTGTGTGCTTTTAATGAACCCCAAGCCTCCTTCTTATACTTTTCCTATTGGGACTTCAACGACCGAGATTAATTATCTAATCAACTGCTAAGATTAAAACATGACTTGATTCGTCTTCTAGATCATTCTCACCCATATTTTGATTAATACCCATTAATATTTTAATTTTCCTAAGTTTAGACTTAGGAAGCCCATTAAAAATATTAATTATTTTAATAAAATACAATCCTGGTGGAATTTCACCAAACAGCTTCTGGGTTCTTTAGAACTCATGTGCCTTAGCCTCTCCACCAATTTTCATGGCTAGAGCACATCCGATGCTACCAAAAACTAACAAGGATGACCACCAACATTGGAACACTTAGTGCAGTTCCTGAAACCCTTCCAAATCTAGTAAGAAGTTGAAGTCTTCAGCTCGAGGAAGTGATCTTAATGTTTTGAAGAGGGAGGTCTCACCCCGCATAAAAAGGGAGAACCTCAACCTGAAAAGGGAGGTCTCCACCTGCGGTGGTTTAAGGATGACCACCAACTCTGGAATCTTCAATGCAATTCCTGGAACTCTTCCAAAACTGGCAAGAAGTTGAAGTCTTCTGCTAGAGCAAGTGTCCCCAATTATTTGAAGGGAGGTCTCAACCTCGCATATATGGTTTAAGGCCAACCACCAACCGAAGGCATGCTCAGGGGAACCTTTGTCTCTGGCTACAACTCTAAATTTGGTATGGCAGGTTGTGGCTCAGGCTCGCTTGATTTGGCTTTGAAGCTTGTATATGACCATCACTTGCCCCCCTGCAAGATACAAGGTGAGAACATGGTGAAAACTCAACTGCAAGACTTTTCAATATTCGAGAACAAATCCTGTTGTATGAGCGAAATATCTTCTTGGTTGTTGAAGCCCATTGCCAAGAAGCGATCAAAGAAACTCTTCCAAATCTGGCAAGAAGCTGAAGTATTTTGCTAGAGGAAGTGATCCTAATGTTTTGAAGAGGGAGACCTTCAACCTGGAAAGGGAGGTCTCACCCCGCATAAAAAGTGAGAACCTCAACCTCAAAAGGGAGGTCTCAATCTGCGGTGGTTTAAGGATGACCACCAACTCTGGAATTTTTAATGCAATTCCAGGAACTCTTCCAAAACTCGCAAGAAGCCGAAGTCTTCTGTTAGAGCAAGTGTCCCCAATTATTTGAAGGGAGGTCTTAACCCCGCATAGATGGTTTAAGGCTGACCACCAACCGAAGGCATGCTTAGGGGAATCTTTATCTCTGGCTACAACTCTAAATCTGGCATGGCAAGTTGTGGCTCAGAGTCGCTTGATTTGGCTTTGAAGCTTGTATATGACCATCACTTCCCCTCTCCCCCCCGTCAGATACAAGGTGAGAAGATGGCGAAAACTCAACTGCAAGACTTTTCAATATTTGAGAACAAATCCTGTTGTATGAGCGAAATATCTTCTTGGTTGTTGAAGCCCATTGCCAAGAAGAGATCCATCCAAGATGAATCTTTGTTCTTGCAGGAGGCTTCTTTCTGAAGAATCTGTTTGAATGATGAGTGGTTTTATGACAATCGTCACATGGATGAAGATCAAAATAGTGATCTGTCATATGGCCATCTCAATCACAATGTTGGCATTTAACAAATTTTCGTTGTTGTGGAAGGAGTGGAATCTAAAAGAGTTGAATATAAACCATCATGAAGAAATCCATCGCTTTGAAATTTGATTGGCTTGGTATAGTCCGGAATATGAAAGGACACATCCTTGTCATATCCAAAACATGTTCTTTGTTTATTGCTGACAAGAACTTCCCAAGGTCTGGTGATGGGCTTGGGAAGTGGGACTTGAACTTCTGCATCTTTCTGTACATATTCTCCTGAAATGGGTACTACATCTGAATTAACCTTGGGTTTATTGCTTTGATGTAGCTGCTTGGCTTCTCTCTCAATCTTACAAAGAGAATTGTTCTGAACGAAAACAAGTTCAGAATTATGCTTATGCTGTTGTAGCTCCTCTTGTTGTAGTTGAGATTCAAGCTGCAAAAAATCAATCTTTTCTTATGCATCTTGCACACAAATCTAAATGTTCGTCAATGTAACTTTGCTCACTATTAATGTATCATGAGTAGTAGACGATATAAGAGTCTTTAGGAACTCTAATACTTCATTAATTCTGGTCATATTTATTGAACAAATCATGTGAATCTCACAAATAATTTCTCACCCACGAGTAGCATACGGCCTGTAAACAACGCATCTTTATAAACAATGGCAACGGAGCTCTATAAACAATCACACCATGTCTTACTTTCAACATATGACCTCATTTAATTTCCACTCATCGCAAGAATTAGTGTAAGACTTTAATCAAGATTTGAAAATATTTGATACCAATGTGCTTTGATACCAGCGCATTGTGTTCTTCAATTTCCAGCTCTACCTATGACTTTATTCCTTACACTAGTCCTCCAACTCCAACAATATGCAGTACTGCACTCGACCCTCTGATGGGGACTTTGATTGCTATTCTTGCTCCAGTAGAGATTGCACCTTTTCCCGATGGGGATTGGTAAGACTTGGTCTCGGTCTTGTGGAAGAAGTGGATATTACACGTGTTTTGAAGGGGATTTCCCTTATTATTATAAAAGAAAGCATGTCAAGCTGCAACTCTATGTACAATAAAATCGATTCACAATTCTGCAATACGATATGATACACAGAATTTGCAAACCCCACCATAACTCTACGAAATCATCTCCTCCAGGAAATAAGTTGGTAAAACTTGACAATGCTAGAATAAGGAATAACCTCATGGTAATCTCTTCATGGAATACATGTAAGCCCGCTGCACAATGTAAAAAATGTCCTAACACAAATCAATCCTAATATCGATATACTTACTGATTCAACAACAAAGTTTGAAAAAACAGTTATCTTTCTTCAGATGATTACAATGACAACTGTGGATGGTGAAATGATGATGACTATTCAAATCCCTTGGAGGCTCTTTGTAAAACTTAACAATGCTAGAATAAGGAATAACCTCATGGTAATCTCTTCATGGAATACATGTAAGCCCACTACACAATGTAAAAGATGTCCCAAACACAAATCAATCCTGATATCGATATACTTACTGATTCAACAACAAAGTTTGAAAAAATAGTTACCTTTCTTCAGATGATTACAATGACAATTTTGGATGTTGAAATGATGATGACTATTCAAATCCCTTGGAAGCTCTTTGTATCCATCCCAATTGCTGAACTATTTCCCTTCAAACCCGTTGTTTCATCTCAATTATTAGGTTGTGTGGTAATTAGATATGCTTCTTCAATGCTAAGAAAATACCAACAAAGCAAACGCAGAAGAGAAGATATATGGAGTCAACAGTAGGGTATTTGTTGAAAATTCATACTTGGCTCAATAACGGAGAATGAAAATCCACATTGTGCATGACCTTCAACACATCATAGAGGTCATATTTATAACCACATTCCACAGTCCAAGGCATACGCTTCATATTTAAATATGGACCAATGCATCTGGGTCAATAAGACCAACACATCTGGCTCACACTATTTCAATGCTTTCCATACACCACATTGTGGTATTCATTCAATGCACCAAAAATTATACATATGCCTAGCACAAATATATACAATGAATTCAATCATATATAAATATTTAGACCAACACATATTTAGATTTTTAATTCGGAACGGGCATATAAACTTCAAAATGCATACCACTATTTCAATGCTCTATTCCCAGTAAGGCTTCAACACCAGTGTAGGAATTACACATGGAGATCATTGCGCATGGGGACGTTCAAAACATTTTGAATTCCTTTGACCACTGTACAGAGACACAACGCAAGCAAAATCAACTGTCCATTCCAACACACAGAGATATATGCATTCAAATGCCATGGGCTACACTCAGACTTCAAGTTCAATGCCAATGCATGAATCAACAAGCAATATGACTGCACCTAGACTTCACAATGCACATAACACTAATGGTCGGAGTAGGTAGCTTGAACAGAAATGAGCCAACACGGCAGGAGTTTTAATTCTCAAAGTTATCCCTTTTGCAATATCTTTGAACAGTCAAACACTTCACATTGCGATTGAAGCTCTCAGCCCATAGTTCAGAATTCATTTCTTTGCTCAATAATAGAGAGTTGGCAAGTGCGCTTCCAGGGAGGGAGAAGGAGGGTCTGCGTGCTTTTTGTTGTTGTTTTGTATTGGAGAGAAAAATTCATGGGCAAAGGGATAAATTTAGGTCTTGTGTTCTCATCGCTGCAGCTTTGGAAGTGTTTGGACAATGCATAGGTCTGGTGACAGAAATACAACAAAAGGCCACAAGAAAACAATGACTCAAATATGAGCAAGGCAGGAGATCGTCCGCTCTAATACCATGTTAAACACAATAATGGTGGGGACAAAATATGAAGGATAAGCATTGAATTGCGTCTATTAATCACATGATATACTTTTATAATACATTATGATGACCCTTGGTTTCCATATACCAAGTGGTCTCTTGGACTCCCTTTGACTGTTTACATTCCACACCAACCCTTAGAGGATTCGTTGTCCAACAATTATTCAGTAGTAAATCTAAGCACAAGACTATGAATGCTCAAATCTAGCAATCCATAAAGAGAAATGACTGACAATAAATCTAGTGGAGAAAACCTCACACACACAAGTGATCCGATGTTGGAATTTCTAAGTCTAACTGTTAGAAACCCTTCATGTACTTTCTGATTTATTTCTGCCTACTTGTTTTGATTAATTAACAAGTTATTTACCATGTAAACATTGAAAATAAATACAAGTACATGCTCAACACATTATAGATCATGAACTGAAGGAAACAAAACAAGCACACAAGTGACACCATTTTTTTTGGACTAATGTCCCTAGAAAAACCCAATGCAGGAAAACAGGTGCAGCGATTTGAGGGTTATAACTATTAAGCAGTTTCAGAATACAATCTGGGTGCGAAAACCGACTCACCCAAAAGAGAAAAATCTCGACAGTAGTACATCTCCTTTGGAGACAGATGCTCCGGCTGAAACCCGGGATAAACACTCCAGCAGCTACTCAGCTCTAATCCCACGAAAACCCCAACGTCAACCTCTAGGGACTATGTTGCCCTTTCCGACCTAGCATCTACCCAACGTCACTCTGGCTTGGCCTGCGTCAACCTCTAGAGGCACTGTGTCAGCCCTTAGAGCCTCTGTGTCACCCACGCTGCTTCTCTGAGGCATTGCGCAGCTCCTCGCTGCCTCTGCGTGAGCCCTGGTTGGCTCTGCATGAACCTTTGGCTGACTCTGTGTTCCTCTCTCTTGAATATTGCGTTGATCCTCTCAATACTATCTCTGCCTCTCTGCTTCTGTATTCACTGCCCCTCAGATGCAACTCCGATCGCTCTCTCAACTTCCTTAGCAAACCCTCCCCCAAAAAGTCGAAATCTTGATCAACTCGGTGTGTTCTCCAAGTGACCCTCAAGCCTCCTTTTATACTATTCTTGTTGACAATTCAACAGCCGAAATTAAGTTCCCAATCAATGGCTAAGATTAATTTTGGCTTGATCCATGACTTTTGGACCATTCTAACATAGTTTTATATTAATACGAATTAATATTTTATTTTCCCTAAGTCTAAACTTAGGGACTCCTTTAAAAATATTAATTATTTTAATATCTCTCAAACTCCTTAGAATCTGCTCAAACCATTTCTGGGTATTGGAGATCTCATGTTCCTTAGCCTCTCCACCAAGTTTCGAGGCTAGAGCACATCTCATGCTACCCCAAATCAACATTCAACACTGACCTTGGCTTAAGTTGAGTTGCTATCTGTTGCCTCTGTGTAGTCACTGGATCAGCATACACAGCACTGTGTCCCACAACTCAGAACCACTTCCCTCTCACTATCTGATCAACTCTTGTCTGGAAAATGGGTTCTCTTGGTTTTCAGACTCTCTCTCCGGATTTTGGCCCTGAATCACTACTTCTTGTTTATTTGGGGTAGCATCGAATGTGCTCTAAGCCTCAAATTTTGCAGGGAGGCTTGGGCCCATGTATTCCAAAGAACCCAGAAAGAGTTTTGCAAAATTTCACCTAGAAGTGATTTTATTAAAATAATTAATATTTTTAATGGCATTCTTAAGTCTAAACTTTGGAAAATTAAAATATTAATGGGTATTAATCTAATCAGCGGTGAAACTTCTAGAAAAATCCATAGATCAAACCTTTGATTATGCTTTTATCTAGGTCGTTGCTTGTCCAACAAGAAGATATAAGAAGGGGCTTGAGGGTCATTTGGAAAATACACCAAGAGATCAAGAGATTGAATTTTTGAAGTGAGAAGTTCTCATTGAGAGGAAATTCCGATCGAGTAGATTTCTTGCAGTGAGGGGCACTGAGTATTCGGAACGAAGTTTTCCTGGGCCGGAGAGTATGAGGCAGACAGAGGGCAGAACGACATCCAGAGAGAGTCAAAAAGAGGCCCAGTGCAGTTGTAATGGAGGCCTTAGAAGGAAATCGAATTCCTGCTGAGGAAATCGAGTTTCAGTAGCCGGAAGCTGGGGTGTGAGACTGGGAGGTAGAGATTCAGATTTTCCAGCCAGTAAAGGGTCCAAAGAAGTAGCAGTGTGATACCCAACAGAGGTAACGCTGGAACTATGTGGGAGTGATGCAGTTATGTGCAGAGGCCACGTAGAGGGGACATAGAGGCTCCAGTCTAGTGTGATCGGACTCAAATTCTTCCAGTGACAGGGTGAGAGCATCTCACTATTTGTTTTGTCCAGTTTCTCTCTGTATCGGATTGCTAGTTGAGCATCCAAGGAATTGTACTCAGAATTATTACTGCATAATAATAAAACCCTCAGATCTGTTGCACCGGTTTTCCCGCATTGGGTTTTTCAGGGGACATTTGTCCAAAAATAATTGTGTCCTATGTGTTTCTATTTTCCTTGATCAGTTTCTATGTTTAAGAATCATATTTAATTGGTGTAGGATGCTTCAGTAATTTACTTCAATGTTTCATGAAGAAATCTAAAATAAGCTTGTAATGTTATTTACAATCTAGGAGAAGTAGATTAAGCTAGTTGCAGTAGGATTTCTGAGATTGTTAGATCTAGGAATTTTCACACTTCTCCCCAGCAAAATACAGAATCCCCCCTGAAGTACTGTGCTGCCTCTCTGTGGCACTCACTGCCTCTCTGCAATGCACTCACTGGAACTGTAAAATATCCCTCCGACCTCACTATCCCTGCCCCTCTCTCACTATTTCGATCTCACTATATCTCTCTCCAACAACTCGGCGCTACTACTCTGGAAATTGATTTGCCAGTGAAATCGAACTGCTAGTGTGTGATCTCCAAGCCCCATCGAGTTTCTTCTTATAATTTCTCGTTGAGACATCAACGACCACGATTAAAACTTAATCAATGGTCAAGATTAACTAGAACTCGATCCGAGCCTTTTTCTAGAAGATTCTCACCATGACTTAATTAATACCCTTAATTAATCATATTTCTTACGTTTAGACTTAGGAAACATTAAAAAACGATTGATTATTTTAATTAAGTCGTCTCTAGGTGGAATTTCCATAAACAATTTCCGAGTTTTGGAGATCTCATGTATTCTAGCCTCTCCATAAAATTTCAAGGCTAGAGCACATCGACGCTACAAAAACTAACACTATCTCAGTCTCATTGTGTATTGACTCCCCCCACCTTCGTCGAATATATATATATATATGGTAATGCATACATGTATGGTAATGTTCGACCAAATGCTTATACGAAGTGGTATTGCAAGGATGAGATATAAAATGATTAACTTGGATCAGGTTGACCCGACTAAGAGCATGTTTATATAAATGTATGATGATATACTGTTTCATATGAATTATATAAATAATTTACTATATAGTTGTATCCAAATATATGTATATTTTTTAATTAAGTCTCAATGTTTTATAGAAATGGGGTGTATAAAAAAATGTGTATATCTATACATATATAGCTTAATATATGTATACAGATCTGTACGTAATGCTTTACATACATATCTCATGTTTTATAGGAAGCATTTTATATGATTGTGGTATAAGAAATGGAAATGGGCAAGTGACTTATTTCCACACAATCTAGCAGGGGCCTTAGGGACAACTACTAGACCAAATGACAATGGGACAAAGACCCATTATCACCTCAGTCAGTGTCCCCTGCTCTTTACGGACTTTCACTGATCGGAGGAGTCTCAATAAAGAGGAAATCACTTGTGATAATGGGATCTGTTGACAACTCCATGTCAACTACCCCATAGCTATACATTTTTGTGCGCATGTATTTCCATCATGTCCGAGCATTTAGATGATCCACAGATTCATCATTATCAACTCTATGTTCACTGGAGCTTTGTAAACCCATTATGCATTTTGTAATGTAAATGATCCTAGTAAGACAAATGTATGTAACAACCTATGTAAATTTATTTTTCTGATGATGATTTCTATCCTAGGAGGTTTTAGTCTTACTAATTCATCTGTGTTTCTAAACACGGATGATTGGCAAAGTTTTTCCCTCAAGCCTCACCCTAAAGCTAGGGTGGATTTTGTCGTCAGGATTTTAAATGAGTCCTAGTGTTATTTATCGAGTCTCTATAAAAGTGATTTGGAAATAATTCTAACTATTTGGTTAGATTATTTTATTACAAGTCACTTAGTCTACTAGATCATATTTTGTGTCGCAGAAATGGGTAATTATTGAGGGTCTATAACGAACGAGTGTTGCCCCTTCATGGGTTAGAAATGTAATATTTCATGTAAAATGTATTTAATGCATGGTCCCTCATAGTTAGACACCATTGGTTAAATATTAGAGGGTTGGAAAAATTAATAATCCCCTCATGAGTCAATTAATTAAAATTTTGCTAAAATAAATTAAAATGCAAAAGCCAGAAATTTAATTAATTTAGGTCCTAGGAAAAATTAAATTCTCCAACATTTAAAATTCATGGGTTTTAAATTTTTAAATTTTTGGAGGTCCCCGACCAAGGGAATATTGTGAATTTGAATATATTTTGACCTCTTGGTCAAAGTCAACTTTTTGCGGCATTTAACTCAAAATAATCATTTTTTAGTTAATTGAAAGGAAATTAAAAGTGAAATTCAAATTTCCTCAAAAAGTAACTTTATTTCAACGATGATGATTAAAAGATCATTTGATCTTCATCAATGATTGAAATTGCTTTGACGTGGATCAAACCAACTAGCCATTGGAGAATTTTTCTATAAATGAGATGCCTCTCTCCATTATTTGGATCCAATTTTTGAATCGTGTACTTGCTCTAAGAAAACTCTTGTAACATTTTTCTGGTTAATAAAATGCAAAGACTTTGGGGTTTCAGATCATGGTGTTCCTCTTTCAGATTTATGTGATAATATTGCCCTTAATACTTTGCTGTTTTTATTTGTATTTGTTGGTTAATAGCCTTTGGGGATTGATCTGTGTACAGGTATCTTGAACAAATTTTATGATCATTTTTAAAATCTCTATTTTATCTTGATAATTTTATGATCATTTTTAAAATCTCTATTAATCTAGCAATCAGATTTAAGTGTGCAAAAATTATCATTCAGAATTTAGGCAATTGGGGAAGTCCCCAGTTGGACCTGTTGACCACTACGTGTCAACGACCCATAGCAGTACACCCCCTTTTTTCGCAAAAGGGATAGCGCTTGATCAATGTGTCCGTGTCGTCCGACTATCATCATCAACCTGCTCATGTTATATTGTAAACCCAGTCTGCATGTGTAAATTGTAAATAATCTTAGCAGATCTGTGTCATGCATGTAATTGCCTAGGTAAACCTAATTTTCTAGTGATAATCTACATTCCGGAAGGTTTTTTGTCTCACCGATCCATGATCGGCAGAGTTATTCTTCAGCCTTACCCCAAAGCTGGAATGGATTTTGTCATTAGAATCTTAGGGGAGTCCTAGTGTGTTAGATCGAGTCTATGTAAAAGTGATTTGGGAATAATCCTAAATATTTGGTTAGGTTATTTTATTACAAATTGCTTGAACTGCTAGATTATGTTTGTATCGCAGAACTGGGTAGTCTATGAAGGTCTATGTCAAATGGGTTTTCCCCCTTGAGATGTAAAAAATCATGACGTAAAATGTCTTTAAGGTTAGAAAAATAATTTATCCCCTCATAGGTCCTAGGTCCTAGTTAAATTTAAATTTTCCAGAGGTAAATTCATGGATCCTTTAAAAAATATCAAATCTTAACTAGTCCAGGGACTAAGATTATCTGATTATTTTGTTAAATTTTATGTCTTAGGTCCTTGGGGTTAAGTAAAAGTCAAAGTTTTAAGGAAATAAATGCAAAATTTTAATTTTTTGAATTTATTAGATATATTTAATTGAAAAATTCAAAATTTCCTCAATATTTAAAATTTCAACGGATGAGATTAAAAGAAATTTTGATCTTCATCGACGGTCGAGATCACTTTGACAAGGATCACTCGAACTAGCCGTTGGGAAATTTTTCTTTAAATAGGAGGTTAGTTGTCAATTGAGATCATTCGATCTTAGAGTCATGTGCTAAGGAAAGTTCTTTTGTAATCGTTTTTCATGTGCAATAAAGAAAGACTTTGGGTTTAATCTCTGCTGGTGTTACTCTTCGTGGAAACGCTGTAAGATGTTTTATTTTCATGTATAGATTTATTTTCAGCCATTGATGATAGCTTATTGAAGAGTGATTTAAGCACAGGTATCTTGTTTGGTCACTGGGGTTTGAATGATAGTCTAATTTCTTAATATAATGGTAGGTATCTCCATTAAATGTGAATTTTATTGTCATTTTCTCTCTCTATGTTAATGGTTGAATTAAGTTGTGCAGAAAATCTTTGATTTTGAGATTATCGGGCGTTCGGGGAAGTTTTCAGTTGGACCAGCCAACTCCCGGATAGCATTTTCTGAAGAGCCCAACTTGTTTTGATCCCGGGCTTATCATTAGAAATTCTGTTGTGGATGCATGAAGGGTTTTCTGAAGCACCTCATCTTAAATTCAAAATTCTAAAAATATGTGTGGCATAATGACAGATCTGGCTACTTAGAGCCTTTAACTTGTGGATATTGTAATTATTTAGCTAGTTTTTAGGGTTTTTAGTTTCATCCTTGTATATATTCTTTTTGGGTGTTTTGTTTTTGTCATTGCAAGTTGCAGATCTGAAGGTGGAATTCAATCTTGAAGCCAGATCTAGGCCCTGAAGGGTAAGATCTAGCTTCATAACCACTTATCTGCGGGTGTACGTTTCTGTTGTCCAAGGGTTTGAAAATCCAGAAAATTTTTAACGGTTCAATTGATAAATTTGAAGCAGAAGAAGTAGACATTGTACTAATGAGGTTTCTTGATCTGCTGCCTAGGTTTTGGGTTTGTTGCATAATTCAATTTTATTTTTAGGACCCTCTGGCCTCTCTCATTGCTGCTGAATCTCTCCGCAGCTATCCCATTTTCTCACATTGCTTCTCTGCTCACTATTCCTTCACTCCACTGTTTTCTCTCTACCTGCAGCTTTCCTCTCCTTCTGCCCTCGACATCTTTCAAACTCCTCTACGCAGCCTCATCCTCAAAAAATTAGAAATTTTCCATCTCCCCTCACTCCACAGCTTGATCCCTTCCACGTGCTATCCCGTTGCAGCCGTCACACTAACCCTCAGCTCCATCCTATCTACGCTGCCACATGCCTGTCATATCTGCTGCAAACCCTCCTTCGTAGCCATTCAAAATTACAGCTCATCATCCATCTTCCCAATCAAATCCCCACACAACTCTTTTTCCCCCTCCGTCTACCCTTGATATCTCAAAACACTGCCCACGCAACTCCATACCTTGCTCCTCCATTCCATAGTCGATTCTTCTCCCTGCATATCGGTCTCTTCTCCTCGCTCCGCCTCCTTCCACCTGCAGCTAAATCGTAATAGTCTGTATCTATCTTACAATTCTGAAACTCACCTTCATTGTCCATGAAATCGTAAATCTAAGAATCCTGGGAGAAAATTTGCCAATACTTCAGGTTGTCTGGTATAACAGGCCTATGTCTGAGTTCTGCAATGCACTAATGGTTGGGTTGAAATGGAAATCTATAGGTACTAGTAAAAGTGGACAGACTGTGGGCCTGCATGTTTTGCTTTCTAGGAACGGCAACAAAGTTTGTTTCTAGGTCTTTGATCAAGTCTAGGACAGTTTCCCTATATTGACCAAGTTTGGAATTGTTTACAGAGTATTCACCATTAATCTGTTTAATAATTAGCTCTGAGTCTCCCATGATGGATACTCTTTTGGCTCCAAGTTTTCTAACTAATTGTAACCCTAGAATTAGGGCTTCATATTCAGCGATGTTATTGGTACACTTGAAGTTCAATCTGAAAGCATGTCCCTCAGCATGATTATTCTCCATATTATGGATCCACACTCCTGCACCAACCCTTAACCTATTGACAGATCCATCAAAGTCTAGATGCCATAGTGACTCATGAAAAATGTTCTCACTGTCAGTTGTTCTATATTTCAGGTCTTGAGCTGTGATTTCCTTATTGTCATGTTCTGCATTGTATAAGATAAAAGAGTCCATATCTAAATGCATGGAGTATATGGGAAAGTTTTGTGGTTTTTCATCACTACTCACCATGTATTTCATCAAGGTCTCTCTATATAATTTTCTTGGTTGGCCAAAAACAGATATGGTGGCATAACACATATCTAACTGTAAGGATCCCTGCAGTTTTTCTCCCCATGAGCGAGATAGAAGTATTCCATATTTGGGTGGGATGTCTGCAACTACTATGTCCATTAGAATACTCTTTGCAGGGCACTAGACAAGAGTTACAGATAGGTCCTTGATCAAACCAAGGCATTTAACTTGCTTAGAGTCAAAAGAAAACAAATCCTTATATGGTCTAGCAATGTCTAGGTTCAGTCTCTCCATGATTTCCTTCGGCATCAAATTATGGGATGCCCTTGAGTCTAACATAGCACTATGCAATATTTTGTCATGAATGTTTGGGCTAATGTAGAAAGGAGGAACTCCCTTGGCCTCAGGGCCAAACAATAATTCAGGCTGATCATCATTCACGTTAACAACATCCTCTCCCTCTCCTATGTTTAAAGTTTCAGTTATCTGTGACCTATAGGATTCATTCTTTACTAGTTCATTCAAGGGAACTCATATCTTTAATTTTTCTATTTCAGTTTTGATGTTGAAAGGGAGTTGAGCTTTGTTTGTTTGATTTAGATCTTCCTTAACATGTGCAGTTTGTGTGTTCTTATCCTGTTTCTCAGTACTAGGCATTCAGTCTGTGCTTTTACTGTTTTTCCTTGATTTCTCTTATTTTGATTGATTTCAGTAATTGTCTCTGATTGAGTTTCAGTGGTGGTTATATCTACAATTTTAGGGGTAGAAGTCTTTGGTGTTCCCCTAGGGAGGAATTGTAACACTTTGGTAAGTGGAGCTTCTTTTATTATCTTAGTCTGGGTCTAGATGGATCTTTTAATGGGAGTCTCATTGTTCTTTTCACTTCTTAAGCTATATTGTTTGTGTACCTCATATATAGCTGACTCATATCCTTGTTTAAAATCAAAGGATTCACCAGATTCTAAATGCAACTGCTGCAACATATATAACTCTTGCTCTTGAGTAAGAAAAACAATGTCTTCATCTTTGGTTTCTAGTAAGTTTATCTGGGTGTCATCCTCTCCTTCTTGGTCCTGTGGACCCTTAGCATAGTTCTCTTGGAAGGGGGGCCTAATCTGCTGATCTGGTATAGCATTCTTTCTAGTGTTAGGGTTCTTCCTAAAGTTGGGGTTTCTTATTGGGGGTGGTTGTTGATTCTCCCATTGATTTTTTCTCTTCACGTTTTCTAATCTATCCATTATTCTCTCTAAACTCTT
This sequence comes from Pinus taeda, assembly GCA_000404065.3. Taxonomy (NCBI): domain Eukaryota; kingdom Viridiplantae; phylum Streptophyta; class Pinopsida; order Pinales; family Pinaceae; genus Pinus; species Pinus taeda. The sequence continues at coordinate 82,769 of APFE031505967.1, forward strand.
AGCTAAAATATCTACCTTTCCATCTGAAGTGGAAGTTTCCTTTTTAAATACAACTTTCTTTTCATTTCTCATTCGGGCTTTCTTGGCTAATAGGTTGGCCTCTACACTAACAACATTACTTTGTGTTTGTTCCAGTGTTTCATGGTTTCTTTCCCTTAACTGGTATGACATGTAAGCATCAAAACCATCAGAGAATTTAATTAATGCTAGGTCAGGTGGAGGCTTAATAATGGCTGGAATTGCATTGTAGATACTATTGAACCTAGTGCAATAGTCCTAAACTGACTCATTAGGAGCTCTTCTAATGTTTTCATATTCAAAAAGTATTTGCAATGGGTTTTTCTTTCTCTCCCATCTACCAATGAATAATCTATGAAAAATAGCTAAATCTGCAATATGGTTGGGCAGGAAAGACTTTGAACCATTTCTTGACATCCCCAGTTAAAGTTTGGGCAAACAACCTCATTTGATCATCTTCTTCATCTATCTCGATTCTCATGCAACTCAAAAAAGTTAGACATCTTGTTTACATGCTGCTAGGCAGTGTACTGACCAGTAGCATCAAACAGGAAGATTTTACTCTGATAATTTGCGGGCATGGCATGGAGTTGTCCAAGTAAAACTAGAGGTGCATATTGGTTTTCCATAGCTGTGATTCTAGTTTGACTAGGGGGTAAAGTTGTGGTGCTTGAGCAAGGACCTGAACTGGATGGAGGTAAACGAGATGATGGCGAGGATGGTTGATGAATTACTGGTTTAGGTGATTGGGCTATGGATACTATTGGTGAGGTGGTAGTAAAAGAAGGTGTATTTACAATGACTGAAGTTTGTGCAAAAACTTTAGGGGCAGAAGTAGTAAGGGCAGTTATTTCAACAGATTGTTGAAGGTAAGAATCACCTATATCACTTATCAATTTAAAGGTCCAAGCTTCTATCTTGTCAAAAGTCTCGACGACAAATTTATCTAAATCTGAATGAATAATCCTTTTTGATTCAATGAGTTGAACAAACTCAGGGTCTAAGACTGTTTCATGGATTGCATTCTCAGGTTTACTTCTAAATAATGAGAGGTCAAATGGAAAATCAAAAGGGATTTCCTCTAAAGTTAACAACTCCTTAGGGAGTGAATTGGCTCTAACTAACTGGATACTACTTGCATGAGTTTCTGTTGTTTTGGGTTTTCTTAGAATTCTGTCTGGCTCATCCACTATAGTTGCAGGGTTTTTATTTGGGTTTGCCCTGGTATAGTGAATCTTCTTGGGAGCCATAATTCTAACTTTTTAACTGTTTTTTATGAAACTTTTCAAGATTAACTTCTGAAGATGACCTTAAGGGGCTTAAGATGAAATTCAAGGTTTCCTTAAAGTTTTATGAGACTGAGGATCGAAGTCCCCAGTATGGTCGCCAGAAATGTTATCACTCTGATATTTCTTTCGAAGTTAATGAAGGAAGAAAATTCAAAGGTAACCACAAACCACTTTTGGAGATCAGGACCTAGCCTTCCTGATGCTCAGAGAGGGCTCTCTCTTTATAATTTAACTTTTTTTTAGTTAAGATGATTTTAGGCTAGTTATTGTTTGCACTTGGGTTTTGGTTTGAATTTGGGTGGTGGGATCACTTTACTTAGATGAAAAGAGGTATGTTTTTACCATTGGGCTATGGAGTCGAATGTCAAACAAACAAGACTAGATTCAGTTCTAAAAACAGTGTCTACATGGCAATATAGATAAGTTACTGCAAATCTGAAAGGCTAAATGGTGAAATGGTTTCAAATCGGATCCAGGGAGCAATTAAGGGTTCCCTAGGCTGGACTTTGGAAGGAATAAAAGAAGTCAACCAAGATGGTAGAGCAATTAGGGGTTCTCAAATCCAGGTATCAGAGGAAAACATGTAAATGACTAACAGTGCAAAACAGAGTGTACTTAAACAAATTTTGAGTGATATCTCTAGTTAATTCATTCAAATTTAGAACACATGTAAGATTATGAAACACATAAGAAGGTAACAAAATCAAACAAAGAAGATACTTCATTGCAAATGGCTCATCTCATGAATCTTGTAGCGAAATGCTTTTATTACTTGCTCCACTCTATTGACTTGAAAATGGTATAATCACCCTTAGGTTTTAAGATCAAAATAACTCTACAAATGTAAAACAGTCCACCATAATACTTCGAATAATGAAGTATTTATACAAAAAGGATTTACAAAATATCTCAAACTGCATTGAGAACTAATCTAGGAAAAAGAAATATCTTCATTCAAGAAGATAGAGACAATGATTGAATTGCTTCTTGTTGTCCCTGTTATTTAGGTTCTGCTGGCTCTGCTCTTTGATCTTTTGCCCTTTAAGCTGCTTGGGTGTTTGGTCTTCACGCTGGATGTTCTGTTTTACTTTAACCTTTCATCTGATACTCTTTCATCTGATACACTCTAACCTTGTTGACCTGTCAATATCCTTTTACTGTGTTGTTTCACTTTTTACTGCACATTTATATTTTTATTGTATATTTACTACAATAAATCATTGAGTTTTTCCCATCTTTCCTCATCTGGTAATTGGATATTGATAATTTTTTGGTATATCTCATCTGCCTCTTTGTATTTGGCAAAAATTGGTTTATTGACAAAAAGGTGTTTTACCTCATGCTGGAGATAAAACAAGTTTTCAAAAGTTTGGTAAAGTACTTTGCCTGTTTGTATACCCTTCATGGATGAAGTGTTTACCTGATCTCTAGCTACTTCCCTGATCTTCTTATTGTAATCCTCATGTGTCATTAACTTATCATATATAACTAAGAGATTAGGCAATCCCTTTTACTTCAAAAGTTCGAACTTAGCCATGAACCTATCAACAGCTAGTTGCATGGTTTGACACTTATCCTCCAAGTTCAACATCAAATTCCTTTTGGTGAGGAATTTTCTGACTTCCAAAATTGTACCTGTCCTGTCAGATATCTCAAGTTCTTGCAGCTCATACTTATTCTTGGAGTTGAGAAAGTGGATGATTCTTGCAGCTTCCTTTGGCATATCTCCAAGTTCTTCTGTGACTTTCTGAATGGCTTTTGTATCTTGCTTTATCAAATCAATCTGTTCAAAAATACCCTGAATGGATGGCCAAATATCATTGACAGAGTTAATGATATTGGCCCACAGTTGCTCTTTAGGCTTACCTATAGGTTCACCTAGTGTCAGTTCTTTTTATAGGCTTTTGATTCTTTCAGTCATCCTTGTAGCCTTTTGTTGTTCTTCTTTATACATGATTTGGGCAAGTTTGCAATCTGTCTCTAGGCTGGTGACTTTCTCTTTAAGTTTGTTCATCTCATTGGTCTGAATGGACATTTCTTCCATCACTTTGACCAACTTGTTTGCTTCATCACTTGTGGAGGTTGTTGTTGTTGATCTTGTTGTTGATGTAGTCGGTGCAGATGTCGGTAGTGCAGTGGCCATTGGAGCAGTGGGAGCTAATGATGCTGCCAAGGTAGAAGGTACAATTGTGGTCACTGTTGGAATGACAGTTGCAGGAGCATTATCTAGACTAGCTTGTTTGAGTTGCACCAAGCTATCTAATTCTTTCTCCATCTCCTTTAAATTGTCATTCAGTTGCAGCGCTAAGTCCATCATTTCCTCATGATTGGTTTGGCTTTCCAAGACTTCCTTCCTTTGTGGGTGCTGTAAATGAGGCAACTTGAGTTGTTTCTTAAGAGCTGCTATGTCCTCATTCTTCTTTTTGATTAGTTTCTCTGTGGCCTTAACATCACTTGGGTCATGGCCCAGTTCATTGATCAAGTCCTCCAAGGATTTTATCCTGGTGTCTTTGGCCTGTGAGGAGGCCTTCTCCAGCTTGAATTGGGCTGTCACATTATCCAATGAATCTTTTAGCTTAAATGCATCCAAGGCCTTTTCTGTGAGGGTGGAGTAAATCATTTCTCTAGCCTGTTTGTGAAACTCTATCTGATCAATGGGATGAACATCCCTGGCCAACACCTCAAAATTTGTCTTCTTCTAGTCTGTTGAGGTCTTTGGTTGATGTACAATGGGCTGCAAAAATGATACTTGCATTTTCCTTGCTTTGATGTCAAAGGCTGACATTAGTCTGGTCTGATTTGGCGGTGTAAGCTTGAGGTATTGGGCATATGTCTCTACCTTTAATTTTTCATTCCTCATCTTTATCTCTTTGAATCTATCTTTGATATCCTTTTCCTTGTCAACTGGCCTGACATAGGAAGAAACCTCCATATTCTGTTGTTTCTTTATCATCTCTGTGTTGGAGGTTGATGGTTGTTGTGTTTCACCTGATGCAACTGCTTCAGCTGTTTACTTCTCTACCCCATTGCCTTAGTGTCAGTTATTTCCTTTGAAGCAATGTTCTCCTTTTGTTCAAAGACAGGATTCAACTTGAGCCTCTTGCTTGGCTCAAACAGCTCATCAGTAGTCTCCATAGCAGAGCTAGATGCCTCCTCCCTGTTCCTCTTAGGATTCTTCTCTTCATTGGCTGGGGTCTGTATGACAAGAGGAATGTTCATTGGCTCCCCTTGTTCTGGAACATGCAAGAAAGAGTTGTGATCAAATTGTCTTTCCAAATCAATGAGTGTGTTCTCTACATCCACAACAGTGCTATCCATATCAATCAAGGTGTTCTCCACCCACTCATCCTTGTTAGCAAACTGTTCAATGTCAGGTCTTGAGTAGTGGATGTATGCTCCCAACTTGACCCTGAGTCTAAGCTTGTTTATGACCCCATGAGGGTCATAGTGCCACATGAAACTGTTTCTAAATTTCATTTGTTGAAGTAACTTGTCAGCCTCTGGTCTAGCCTCTCTGTTGTTGCAAATGAATGGGCCCATTTGATTTTTCACTTTGAACTGGGTTTTCTTCCTATAAGCTAGGAAGTGGACCTCATCAGAGTTGATGATTTGTCTGAAGTATTCAAGAGCAAATATCCTCATAGGGAGGTATTTGGAAAACTTATAGGGGCCTAAGCTCACAACCATAAATTTTGATCTCAATCTGGTTTTGGTACAAGTACCAATCTCCCACCTTGTTGTTCTTGGCCAATTGCAGTACTCTCTTGATCTCTGGGCTAGTTCTAGGCCGAGTCTTAAAAGTCAGCATGTTCATGACTGGGTACACAAAGGAGTCTATGAAATCTTTATAGGTGAATGTTGTGGAAAACTTCTGGACCAAGGGTGTCTAGTAGATGACTAATCTCTCCTTTCCCTTGGTATTCAATTTTTGGATCCTCACAGGGAACTTGTCTGTCTGGTAATACAAAAACATATAAAACAACATTGAAGAGTATTTGAAAACTCTTTCAGTGGGCAGTCTGGTGAATTGTTTATGCATTCTGTCTGCAATGAACTGAGCATAATCATACATAATAGCAGGAGGCTTGCCTGGAGTGAAAATGGACAGGAAGGCCATGATGACCTCATCCACATGCCCATGTATCCTAGGATGCATGAGAGCATGTTGATTATGCGCCTGCCAGTCTCTGAAAAAATAGTGGAAGCATAGGGTGGAGTGACTGTAGGAGTATGGCGTTCCTCAATGATGAAATTCTGGAAAATACGTTTGATTTTGACTGGGTCTAGTGTGATGTACAGGTCCAATAGATTTCCAATGGAGAGAGGGGTCTGATTAGGGATAGGTTGGATTTGAAGCATCTGGTTGATTGACTCAGGTGTAATGGTGAATAATAACTCATGGTTTGGGGCAACAATAGCCCTTTGGCTAGGGATATAGCGGGCATGACAAAAATGTACAATGTCTGGGAATGGGTGAACTTCTGGGAATGTATACTTGGGAAAATTGGATTCCCAAAGGTGAATGTCATCTACATGGTTTAGAAACCTATCTTTACTCCAGTAGTGGATTTTCAGAAGGTGGCCTGGAGTAGCAGTCTCTTTAATTTGGAAATCCCTGTCTGCTAGGGCCAAATGGTCGATGTCCAGGTGAGGGGTTGATATAGGTCTGACATCCAGAGAGGTCTGGGCAACCATCTTTGTGATAAAATGTGGGAATTGGGCTTATACAACTTGTGGAAATGGAGTCTTGACAACTTTGGTACAGGGATAGGGTAATGGCAATTTGCAAGATAGGGGTTTTGGTATTTGGGGGGAAATACTCTCAATTCAAGGAAAATTTATTAAATTCAATTACTTTAATGTTTAAATTTTCTATATACTTTTGAATTTGAGAGGGTTATCTGTGGTTTGTTGTCAAAAGACCTGGAGTTTGAGGTTCAGACTGCAAATTGGTTTTGATGGTGGCTATAGAGGGTTCTATGGCTTCAGTCGCGCACTGGAGGGTTGAACTGGGCTTTCAAAGCTTGTTCAGGAGGCAATTGGTGGTCAGAACTGGTTGCAGAAGCTCGAGGGGCACAGGAAAGCTTAGGACGCTTTCGCAAGGCAAATGAGCGAAAAGGGTGAAACTGGGTATCTGCAGGGTTTTAACTAGGAACGGTTAGAAATTGGCGTGAGATTAAATTAGTGAACAATGAGCGATTTTTTCTTTTGGCAGGGAGGTGGTTTCGGGGGCCATCACATCGCTTTTGAGCAATGGATGGTTTTTTCTTGAGAGCACGCGACTTAATGTGGTGCCACCACGTAACCCAAGGGGGCCCGAGCAATACCGCCCATATCACATGCTCTCAGGCCGGTAAAGGTCGGGAGATGAATGGACGAGGACTGTAGGATTTGGGGGTGCAAGATCCAATGCCATCGCGTGGCGGAGTTGTGCGGTAGGAAATGGGGGCGGATATTAGCGAGGCCCAGGGGTTAATTACACTTAAGTGTAATTAATCAATGGATAATTGCAGTATTAAACTGTAATGCAGGTTTATGGAGTAGAACCGGGGTTAAACTGCAGAGGGGTTTACTTAACCGCACCAAGGGGGTTTGTTAAAGGGATTATAACGAGAAAAGTGAATTTGCGGGGTTAGATGGGTTTGGCAGAGGTTTAACTTTATAAAGCGGAGGGGGGAATAATAATTAGGATAAGAGGTTTTAGTGGGTTTTTTTGGGATTTTTAGGAAAATTAATCAAGGGAAAGTGATTTTTTGCATGGGAAAGCGTTTCACGCTAGGGAAAAAGAGTTCTTGGGTAGGGGAATGAGTTTGGAGGGTATTTTGCTAGGGAATTGTGTGAAACCAAGGGGTAGGAGTCAAAATCAATGAAAAGGAGCTTGCATAAGAAATGAAGGGGTAAAAGGGGAAACTAGTAAGTATGTAATGGGGGTGAAATGGCATGAGGGGAAGTTAGCAAAATGATCTTGTGAACATCCTTTTGCTTTCATAACTGCTCCTGCACACTGAAACACATGATTAAACATGATAAGTATGCTTTTGTTTCAATGAACTTTGTACTTTCTGCAACCTTTGTTCTACTTACCCTTTTACTTACCCTAACATTTTTTCTTCACTTTGTTGGGTGCATTTAAGCTAGCAGACCCTTTCCTTTCCTTTTTCTTTTGAAAAGTAAACTATCTACTTCTAACCCTATGTCTTCCAATGGCTCAGATTAAGCTTATGAGCACATTTTATTTCTCTACCTATCTACTGATCTGCCAAGATTAAACAGTTTGGCTAGATCTTTATTCTCTAACTATAAATAGGAAATTTAAAGCATGAAGTAGTCAATATTAAACAGTTTGACTATCATGGGTTGTGGCATCTATGACAAGCTGCACACAACCATTATTTTAGACAGTAAAGTAAAGAGTAATGGCACTTGGACTTGCACACTTTCATGATCTGTTTTTGTTTGGGGTTCATATTTCTTCATTTTTGATCTTTTCTTATTCTTTTTGTCTTTTGATATTTCTTTTAGGACATATCCTCTTCACATTTTTTAATTTTAATATGGAGAACATTTGCAGAAAGCAAAGATATGTACAATATTACAAGACTCAACCATAGTCAATTCAAAATTATGAATCCTATTATTATAGGACCCTAATAGGTGGAAGAGATGACCCCCAAGAGTTAGGAAACTTCGACCCAATATCTTTCTGTGAAGACCCATAAATTGGCAACTGCTGTTGCACTGGAAATACTGTGAATGACCCTCTTTAATGCCCAAAATTGCCTGAAAATGCAACTGTAGTTTCTCCCAAAAATACTCAACCAAACCTAGAAAGGAATCTGCCCCAAACCAACAACCCGGAAGACCCACAAAATGGTGCAATCACCTGCTGAATAATAAAACGTATTGTTGAATCAAAAGGGGATTTTTGGCCTGAATTTTGCCTGGAAAATTCCACAAATTTAACCCCCAGACTCCTCTCAACAAACCCACAAAAACCCAGAAAGGGTTTTGCCTGGTTTTGACCCCAGAATTTTGGCCTCCCAAGAGACACGTCGTCCTCTAACTGCTAAAAGGTACGGTTTGCCTATAACTATAGAAAGATCCCTCCAAAACACTCCAAAATAATTGAAATAATCTTCCCCGAACTACCCCTTATCTCTCCCAGCAAATACTCGCTCCATTAACTGACCCACAAATTCCCACGTGTGCCCAGTGAGAAGCTTCTGCACTGGCCCTGGGTGCTGCAACTCATACTACTCTCAAACAACAAGCTCTTGCTCCCAAAATCCCCCAAAAGACTAGTTTCTCCCTGTACTTCCTTCAAAATTTCCTCCAGCAATTGAACCCTGGAAGACCCCTGAAAAAGCTCCTGCATGTTCCTCTACTACATCCTTTTGAAGTACGCAATGGCTGAGTGACAACTAAGTTATTGCCTTGAATATGCTCTAGCACTCCTCTGGAATGGTAGAATGGAACATCACTAGGGTGGCACTTGTAGTCCACCGAAGAGAAGGTGAGTTCTCTGCTTGGAGAGCTCGTTGCTAAACAACAAGTGACTCAGCTAAACCATGCAAGCAACTAAGATTGAGTTCAATAGGCAAAAGACAGTAAATGAGGATGGGCCTCCTCTATTTATAACTCGTGCGCCTATTTTCCCATCTGGGCCCCCTCCAACTAGCAATTTGAACCTCTCTCCAGCCATTCAAACTTCCCTCTAAAGTGGTGCGTATTTCCTCATGTGGGTGGCCCCCACGCTTGGCCAATAAGACATTTCGGCCCCCATTTTCCTCCGTGGGTCTCTCTCCAAAATTCCCATGGGTCCCATGCTCCCGAAATTGTCAAAATTGTAGAATAGATAAACATGTAACAAATTAATTTAAGAAGGGACATTATAGTCCTGCCCTCCCAAATGTTGCTTGTTCCCAAGCAACTTCAGCACTAGATGCTCATGTATGTGTTCACCCTCCCAGGCGGCATCCTCATCCGGCAAGTTCCTCCAATGCACCAAAATTTGCTTGTCCTCAAGCAATGCCTGAACAAGCAAACTTCACCAGGGTACCAAATGTGCCATTGGATTGTCCCTGATCGTTGTACTATCCTATAGTGAACGAGTCCCTCGATACTAGGATTCCAAGCCAACCTGATCAATGTGAACAACCCCTTTCTCCACTCACTATCTTGTTAGATATGGGTGTTAGAACCATTTGTCTATCGCCAATAAGTAGAGCATCCTGACGATGTAAAACTCTGTCCAAATCCTCATGAAGTTGCCCTACCGAATAATCCACCTCATGTACTCTGATTGTGGGCCCTGTTGTTGCCCAGATTGTACAGGCACCGCAACAACGCTCAAGACGGGGGTTATCACTCGGATCCCTGCCCACTCCGTTCTAGCTATCTCCCAACAACAGGCTATGGGGGTTAGTCCCTATGGAAAGAGGTGAAGGAAAGTAAGTTGAGAAATCAACTTACCTGCGAGACACAGATGAGTCGCCTAGCCAATTGGTTGGAATTAAGCAACATTATGATTAAATTAGATTTTCTATTATAAGGCTAGTGCCTTAATGGAGTCACAAATTCTTGCTTCTTATGAATTGAAACCAAATGACTAGATGGACACCCGCTTCTTGGATGATTAACTAACTTATATGATGTGCAAATTTCAACAATATACCAAAATACTTAAGACGTCAAATTCCAATAGTAGTCAATAAAGATGTTGATCACAGATTTATGACAATGTATCTCAGCAATAAGTATTTAGAAAATTCAGACTTGAACAATGTTATAGCAGCAGTAAGAAAATGCTAAATCAACAATGCTTATGTTTGCCCAAGATCACAAAAATATGCCAACTTTGAAAATGCTAAACCAACAATGCTTATGCTTTCTCAAGATATATCTTTCAGTAAAATTTGTGATCTAAAGTATAATTTGCAGCATTAAGTTAATCCATAGAGTAACAAATAGTGATGTCAGCACCAATGCCCAAAAATGCCTAAAAATAGTAAAATTTGCCAAACTTGAAAAAAAATCAATTTTTAGGATTTTTTTAGGGCTTGACTAATTCAGCAGTGAAACAGTGACAAATCAGCAAAGATAATATTGTCAAAAATAAATAACCAATATTTTCAGAAATGGAAAAATACACTAAAACTTGAAAATTTCCAATTTGAGGGGTTTAGGAGAGTTTGATTCAGCAATTTTCAGAGCTGATAAGTTTATAACAGCAGTATATTTATGACAGATCAACAAACTGAAAATACTACAAAATATCCCCACAATGTATAAAAATAGTAAGTTTGCCGAAAAAAATGAAAATTCAGATCTTTTAGACTTCAATTAGGATGTGATTCAGAAATGTTCAGATCTGAATTTTTTACAGTTATGCAGAAATTTCCAGCAAACTAAAATGTCATATCTAAGTCAATGCCCAAGTGGAAAAAAATTTTGAAAACAATGATTTTGCAATTCTAAACAATTTTGACCATATAGAATTTGATTTTAAGGCGTAATTATTTGTCATTTAATTGTTGTAATGAAACTGAAGCAAAATGAGGGTTTGGAAGTCAAACCCTAAGCCCAAGGCCTTGAATATCCCACCGTTGAAAATCGTTGAAATTTTGGGATTACTTTAACACTTGCTAGATATGAATTTTGAGACCTTAATCCTACAAAACCGTCAAGTATTTAACCTTAAAACTTTAGCTTAGGGTTTCAGGTTCATTTTGGGGCAAAAGAGGCCAAGAATTGGAGAACAAGAATAAGGAAAGCAAATTTGTGGAGATAAAAGGGCTGAAATGATAGACCGGGAACTGAAATGGCAAGAGGCGGCCAAAAATTGAAAACCCATGTCTAAAAAATTTCTAGATCTGAATTTTGCCATCAAATCTTCAGTAAATGGAGCTGCAAAATTGTCTAGTGACTAGATCTTACCCTCGAGGGCCTAGATTTGGCTCTTCTCTCACTTGAACCCTTGATCCAACCTGCAAAAAATGAAAATAAAAACACCCAAACCGCAAATATATACAAAATAAATCTAAAACCCCAACCCAAATTTAAAAAATAATTTACAAAAATATATGGGTTTTGAAATGGATTTTGAGAAAATTATTTTTTAATACTTTTTTTACTTGAAAGAATGACTAAAATTCTTCAGAAAAAATTAATGATTCACTATAGCCCTAGCGAAGATTAAATAAACCATATAAAAACTAGAGATCCAAGAAATAGTGATTCTTGCTCAAGTTTGTGAATTTGGAGGCCAAGGACTGAAGTACTTGCAAACATTGTATTTATCTTAAAAAATAATCTGTTAGATCACATGGGAAATCAAACCACCTAATATTAGTCCAAAACTATCAATAGCATGATTCTATCTCCATCTAATGAAAAAATAGATCTTATCGATATTTAGCACAACATTGAGATGTTCGTAGTCAACACATACCACAAATCAATAAGCAAGAACACCTTGAATTGCACCCCAAAGTCTTTTATTATGATAGAAAAAATAGTTCCCAGCCGAACAATAGTTTACACAATGCTTTAGCAATAATTCTAGTCAGAGATCAAGATGACTAGAATCAAATGACTCTCTAATTTATAAATAAATTCTCCACATGGAAAAATAATCGCTAGTTTATTTGATCCTTTTCAAAATAATCTTGGCCTTTGATAAATACTTCAAGATCTTTTAATCTCGTCCCTTGATCTCAAAATTAATTATTTAGAGTTAATTTCCTTTGACTTAACCACCAAAGTCCAAGGGTTTAAATTTCCTTAAAAAAGACAATATTCCCTTGGTGTCAGACCTTTAAAAATTGATTCTTTCAAGACCCACGAATTTTTCCATTTGGAGAATTTATTTTTCTAGACAATTTAATTTTGACTCTAATTGATTAATTTTCTAGTTTAGGATTTTAATTTTGTTTTTTCAATTGTGATTCACGGTTACTGAGTGGCCACTACATCTACGGATAATAATCCAACCATATCCACCCGAAGGAATCTACCCATCGGCTTATCTAGTCGGGCCTAACCCCAAGGGCATCGAGGAGATTTGACCTCGTGACCTCCCAATTGGAAAGGTACTTAGCAAAGGGAACTTGACCAATTGAGCTATCCCTTGGGGCTATAGGATTTTAATTTTATTTTGCCAAAAAAATTATTTAACTTACACATGAGGGAATTAATTATTTTTTCCAACCCTTTAATACATATGATTTTTCGTTTACAAGACTCAAAGAAGGAATACACGTTCATCTTAGACCCCCAGGACACATAACCCATTTGCAACTCAATATGATCTAGCAAACCAAGTGATTTGTAATAAAATAATTTAGCCAATTAGCTTAAAATATTCCCAACCCATTTTTACATTATACTCGACTAAAACATTAGGACTCACTTAATAACTTGACAATAAATTTCACCCTAGATTTGGGGATTTAAGCTGGAGGGGAAATACTTTTTTGATTCGCCTATCGAAAAACACAAGTAATCATTGACGTTAAAAAACCTCCGAGGATGGAATTCGTTATCAAATTATAGGCTTACCTAAGTTGTTACATAGACTCATGGTTTTACTAATATCATTTACAATATATAACGTGCAGAATGGGATGACTATGACACACAGACTGCTCATAAGTGATCTGATCCTTGTTGAAAAAATTGGTACTTCCACTTCCCCAAAACTTTGGCAATTTGAGTGCAACAGGTCCTTGAAGATACAACTCAATCACTATGTAGATGAAGTCTCTCATGCATGAGCTCCTCCTGAAATCCTCTTGTTGGCCAACCTGCCATGCTGATGAAGTCTCCCACATCATCAGCGAATCATTGAAACCCGATCGAAAATATGGATGACCCTCCTCTGTAGAAACCAACTCACCCCCATGGATAATTGAACCACTAAGTACTGTGACACTAGGGCTCCATGCCCATCGCAACAAGAAACTATCGTGTTGACCCTGCGACACCCTAGTCATCACTAATTGTCTAGCATGCAAGCCTCCTCTTGCATAACTCTCGGCCACAATCTATGCGATGATCGAGGTTAGGCCCAACTTGCCAAAGCGCCTCAATAGTACTAGCACCTATCACTCCATGGCTGGCCCCAATTCTGATCAACAATCTGCCTCATCCTATGGTGAGGGCTTAGGTGACTCCCTATGTGTCTGCCTGTGAATGAATCAATTCGACTGTTATCCTGATAAGGCTCACTGAGGATTGGAGTATCCCACCAATCCACTGGATCCCTGGATCCCATAACCATACTGGAGGTCCACAACCCCCAATCTTCTCTGCCTGTCGTTGTGATATGCTGCTAGCTGTTGGGACACCTCTGTGCCCCATCTCTGACTCTTGTAGGTATCTAATAGGTAGGCACCGAGCATCAACGACTTATGATGTGAATAACCAACTGCTCCGCCCCTGCCAAATCATACAACAGGATCTGTTGTCCCAGCTCCTGATGATGTGCTCGGGTATTGCCGAAAGCCTAGGCATCATCTTGCGAACAAGGACTACCATCCCCCACACCTCATGCTCACCTAATGCCTCGAGCCGTCCAACTGAAAAAGCACCATGCAACTCCCTCTCGGTCACCTCCCCAAGTGTGAGCCCAGGGGTGGAACATAGGCTACCCCAACAATCAACCACGGCATCCCTAAGCTTGTATCCATCAACTTGTGCACCTACCAAATGTCTCAACTGGAGAGTCTCCTTCCACTGCCTAGGGTGAGCCTCCCTTGCCGTGTTGCGTCAATGGAAAGTGCAAATGGGCAACAACCAAACACTCTGCGTATGTAAGCAACAACGAAGTAGGATGGTTATGATCAAGAGTCCGCCGGAATGCTCAAGAGTAATCCTACGGACGCCCCTCTCTCTGTCTCGGATCTGCTGATAACCTCCTTCAAGCCCTGTCTCCCCTAAACATGGTGTCCCCATATGCTCAACAATGTCCTCATCGATCTAGGTGGGTTGCATCCAATGGTACATGTAATGCCCCTGTCCATAAGTCTCCTTGGAGGCAACGCTCCAAGTGCCCACTAGGTTGCATCATCTGCCACTACATACCACCCAATATTGTTGCACTCCTCCACATGCCAATGTATGCCACAACCTGTCCCTGTACACCACTAGATACTCCCGGCTATGGCTATACCATCCTGTACCGTCTTGTGTCACTGCACCTATCACTCCCTGCATGTACTCAATGTGATGTGAGGCACTCCCCCTCCACAACGTAGTGCAACATACTATGACACTACCCCATGCATCCCCATGCCCATCTGCAGACCACTGCTCCATGCTATATTCTCCTACCCATCCATGGATGTGATGGCCTAAAGATGTGTCCATATGCGTCAGCTCACACCCGACCTGTATCATCACCTCCACTGTTGCATCACCATGCTCTTCGATGAAGGGATCTCCCCTCCAAATCCTCCCTGAGGGGCCTAAGAAGTGAATATCTCTAGGTACTAGTAGTGATGCCACTACTTCTCTGCTCCTCGGTGTCCTTTGTTCCCTACACAAATGTGAGGAATCCCCAGCTCCATACAAGCCACTGTCTGGTGGCCTACCAATGCCACCTCCTTTGACAAACTCCTACCAGAGTATGTTGGTCATTCTATGATCCCATGTACAACCATCATACCAAAACGACCTAGGGAGTCTGTCCATACACTGGTTGGCCACTAGTGCTGAACGAGACTCCCCTAGCTAATGTGAGAGCTCAACCGGTAGCCAACTACACCATCACAGTCGTAGTCAACCGACATATCTAGGGAATGATAGATAGTCCCACATGGATCCCAATGCTAGTCTGGGCTTCTAGTATCCCCAATGCCTGAAATCTCTTGTTGAGCTTCACGCCGGTCCACTACCATCTCCATAGCCCACTCCATCAAGTACCAACTCAGAATCTCTTGCCTGCCAACCCCAGGAGACGGATTGAATGTACAAACTCCCATACGCAGGACAAGCCCTCCATCCTACGAATGTTGTACCTTGTGTCGCTCATGTCGCCTCATCTCATCTGCCCGGTCAACACATAAAATATGTCGAGGTGGCTCTGCCTCTCTCTCTCCAAGGTGTAGAGGTAAACTATTGATGCTACAAGCCCCATCTATGTATGTTTGAAGAGGGTTGCTCTAATGCTCTAATGTGCACTCTAGTTGTACCATTAGGGAATCCAACCGCTCCCCAATGCGAGTCAGTTTGGTTGCTGACTCGACACAAACCATTCTCATGCCCTCTAGCTCCTCGTTTTGCTGTAGAATGGCCTCTCCTATTGTCGTGGCCTTCTCTCTCTGTGCTAGAACATTGACCTGGAATTGATGAAATTGCCATGGGTATCTATCACCTATAGACTCGGTCACAGCTCTGGATACCTCAGCAACTATCGACATCTCATCCAGGGGTGGCACCTCCTCAACAGAGGGCTCTATGTGTGTAGGCTCTATCCTCTCCACCAAGGTGTCAACTAGGGCTATCAAAGAGGTCTCTAATAATGATGATTCGTGCGCCACATGGGTAGATTGATGTGCTCCTCACCATCCCATGGGCTCTCAGCATCATGCTCAACCTCCTCCTCAGGCTCCCGATATCTAAATCCAGGTCTCCACCAGCGAAAACGCCCCCTAGTCTCACCCTCTAACTGTCCCTGTCCTGCTCGCTCCTTTTCAGGAGATCTAGTACCCTAATTCTGTCAAATTTCCCCACATGATGTAGATGGCTCATGGCCTATTCACCTTTATAGTTTCTGTTGTAAGGGTGAGGATGGGTCTGGTCTGTCACCTTCCTCAACTAGGCCAACCTCTCATCGTCCCAACGGATTCCACCCCAGAATTTCTGCATACTAGATTTCCCTTGAGCCATGGGCTTGTCTCCGTTTCCCCCGTCACTGGGAACTCATACGGAAGTCTCCCATGCTCTTGTTGGCTACCCATAGGAGGGAAAAGATCAAGGCTTTAATACCACTATAATGTCCCAAATTGAATTTTATAGCTAATAACAAACACATGAACTAGGCTAAAACAAATGGAATCACAAATATGCATCCACCATCAAAAACATCAAGAAACTGGGCAAATAAGCTGAGCCATTTTATTAAATTATGAGTTGTAAAGAGTACATATAGCAAGGAGTAAGTGAATCTGGGCTTTCATAAGCTGGAGCAACCCAAGTGGAAGAGATGACCCCCACGAGTTAGGAAACTTCGGCCCATTATCCTTTTGTACAGACCTGGAAATTGGTAATTGTTGTTGCATTGGAAATGCTGAGAATGACCCTATGTGGTGCCCGAAATCACCTGAAAATGGAGCTATAGCTTCTCCCAAAAATACTCAACCAAACCCAAAATGGAAAATTCCCCAAACCAGCCACCTAGAAAACACACAAAATAGTGCAATCATCGGCTAAATAATAAAATGTATCGTTGAACCAAAAGGGGATTTTAAGCCTGAACACTGCTTGGAAAATTCTGCAAATTTAACCCTAGATTCCTCTCAACAAACCCACAAAAACCCATAAAGGGTTTGGCTTGGTTTTGGCCATGTCCTCCTCCCAACTACTGAAAGGTACGGTCTGCCTATAATTCCAAAATAGCTGAGATAATATTCCCTGAACTACCCCTTATCTCTCCTAGCAAATACTCGCTCAACGAACTGACCCACAAATTCCCAATTGTGCCCATTGAGAAGCTTTTGCGCTAGCCCTAGGTGCTGCAACTCACATTCCTCTCAAACAACAAGCTCCTACTCCCAAAATCCCCCAAAAGACTAGTGTCTCCCTATACTTCCTTCACCAAAAATTCCTCCGACAATTGCACCTCGGAAGACCCTTGAAAAAGATCTTGTGTGTTCCTCTACTATGTCTTGAAGTACGCATTTGCTAAGTGACAACTGAGATTAATGCCCTGAATATGCTCCAACACTCCTTCAGAATGGTAGAATGGAACCTCATTAGGGTGGCACTCGTAGTCCACCGAAGAGAGGGTGAGTTCTCCACTTGGAGAGCTCATTGCTAAACAACAAGTGACTCAGCTAAATAGCTCGAGCAACTAAGATTGAGTTCAATAGGCAAAAGATACCAAATGAGGTTGGGCCTCCTCTATCTATAACTCGTGAGCCTCTTTTCCCATGTGCGATCCATCCAACTAGCAATTCAACCCTCTCTCTCTAGCCATTCGAACATCCCTCAAAACTGGTGCGTATTTCCTCATGTGGGTGGCCCCCACGCTTGGCCAACAAGACATTTTGGCCCCCATTTTCCTTCGTGGGTCCATCACCAAAATTACGATGGGTCCCATGCTCCCAAAATTGTCAAAATTGTAGAATGGATAAACCTGTAACAAATTAATTTAAGAAGGGACATTACAAAAAAATTTCTAAGGAGGCCAAAATCTGGATGCCCTAGCACCAAAATTCAAGTAATTATCTATGCAATGGATGATGGAATTTTCATGGGAGAGCTAGTAAAAGTTCACCACTAGGATATTCATTCACATGTTATTCATGAGCAATGCATGCAATGGTGATATATAGATAGCATTCAATAACTTATCAACAAATTAGGGCACATTAACAAGCCTTAGATTCAACACATTTCATACATTAAACATACAAGATAAATATTCAACAATAGGTACACTTACAAGATAACATGCAAAAAAAATTCCATCCATTTGATCCAAAAAATAGCTCCATAGTTAAACAAATCAGCTCCAAATGTCAAAATGCATTAATTGATCTGAATTCTTCACAAGAAATAAAGGTCAAATTATTTCAAGATGTTGAATTACACAAGTTGTGATGGTGATTTGCTACAATGAACGATTCCTCTACTTATATGAGGAATTTGACTTCTAGTTCTAATTTTAGCCAAATGTCCCTCAAAATTATAAAATAATGCTACAACCACAAGCTAGGTTACAAGCCAACCTAGTAGCCAAGACAAAACTCATAAGTCAGCGCACACGTTTGAGTCATAGGGCTGACTTAGCTGACATCATCCATGTGTAGGATGCTATAAGGCATGCGTTGAGGGCTACAAGTGCCAAGATGTGAGCAGAAGCCCTCTAAAATTGTATGCTAAGGGTTGGCCCTTAGGTCTCTGACAATGCTCCTTTGAGGACCCCAACTTTTATCTTGGGGCACAAAAGTGGTCTCATGGGTTTCTAGGTGGTCAAAGCTCCTATCTCTACTCCAACGTTGAGGGCTCCCAAGGTGGTGCAAGCCTCCATGTCTCAAGGTGTGAGACCATCCTACATTGGGCCTTGGATCAACTGCCATCCCTCTAAGAGTTCTAAGCTGGTTAGGGGCATGTTAGGTCCAGGTGCATCATCCCAAAATCTCATCAATGGAGGGAAAAGTGTTGGAATGTTGTGGGTGTTGGAGGTGCCCAAAGATGTGTACAATGCTCTACAATTTCTTAGACTCCCAAGGCTCTCAACGCTTGACCTGTGGGTGTCAATATATCCCTCTAAAGGACCTAGTAATGTTACACGAAGTGGGGACGTTTTTTTGGAAGCGAAGTGTCTCGGAAGAACCTATTATATATATATTTCATTGCATTTATATTAAAAAAACATCTAGAGTGCCAAATTAGTTGCAGAATATATCAAAGCATGCATATTGTACACAAATCATGATAAAAATGGCATCCATAGTACATTAATGATTAATTATTTGAGCATCAACCATCTACAATCTAGATTCCTCTCCTCTTGTCTATCCTTTGCCTCTACCTCAATTCTTTCAGAAAATTAGTCAACATTGCCCAATTTTGATCAAAATACCTAATCAACATGCCTAATCAATGATTTTGACTAGAGTGAAGGGTACATTTTTGTTAAGGCCATGACAAAGGTTAACAATCAACACCACCAACACTGGGGTACATATAGGGCTTGGTGCTCTTGATTAAATGCCAATCATACACCCTCATACCTAACATAATCTAATGGACTGCCACAATCCCATTAATCCTGAAATGATGAATATTGTTAAGTCTGTTGAATTTTGAATGGGATATGAAATTCTATTTTCTCCATATAAAGTTCGATGAGGTTGGAAGCACTCTCAAACATATTGATTCATTTCATGGTAGTGTTAAAAATTTATGTAAAAGGATGAAAATGAAAGAGAAAGTAGAATGTCACTTTTAAGAATTTAACATTACGATTAAGGAGAATCTAGGAAGCATCAAGGGAGCATCAAGGGAGCACCTTGGGAGTGTCTGGGAAACATGGTTCCTTTCATAATGGTTTGAAAATTTTGAAAAAAGCCTCACTGAACCATATGAGCGATTTCCAGAACCATCGTGGTTCAGGCTTGCAGAACTATGGTTTGGAACTATCACAGTTCTAAAAGTCCAAGAATTGTGAATTTCGGTCCAAACCATGGTTCCACCCAACACTGCCCATGGAATTTGTCAGGGATGTGAATCCACCTCCTGAACTGGGGGGTTACGGTTTTTGCAACACTGGGACCCAAACCCCTGTTAAGTTTCCTAGGCCATGATGTGGAACCACTTGTTAATCACACACAATATCCAATGCTACAACCTTCACCATTAGGTACAATAATCACTTTTGCATCCAAGTGACCAAGCCTATAAGTAAAGGTTAATTTAACACTTCAAATAAGGCTTCCTTTCCAAAATTAGGCCTTTGAACTCGCAATGGTGTTACCTCCCTAGGTTCCTTGGCTAATGGACAACCCTATTAGGTGTTTCCAGTCCTTGAGGGGAGAAGATATGTCCTTGGTCCACCCTTCAATCGATAAGTGTCATTCAATAATAATGATGGAATAGAGGGGAGAAAACTTCATGGCCAAGTGCCATGGTCAAAGGGACCAAAACATGATGGGTATCATCATCCTGAGCGTACATTTGTGAGGAGCGAGCAATCATGGATGCATGAGATACAACTCGTCCTTTGTTTTTCCACCCCTCTTGTGCACCTTTTACTTTTTCTTGATTTTTATTTGTATTACCGCTCTTAGCTCAAAGGCTAGAACTTGCTTTGTATGATGTATAGCAGTTATTACTCCCTTAATGATGAGGCACCTCATTGCTCATCAGGGATTGGGACATGCAAGGGTTCCTTTTCTTTTGATGTGGTAGGCCAACATTGTCCCAAGAATCAGGTGATGGCCATATGAGTGAGGTAAAGCTCATGCTAGGCATTTGCCCATGTGCTAATGTGTATGTCCCAACCATCTTTTGCATTTTAATATTCTTTTGTTTTACATTATGGTGAGGGAACAAGATCACGGTCAAAAACCCTATTTCTTCCAAGTCACCCCATAATCCATGACAAATGCCCAAATACAAACAAGCATAAGCATCTGATTGCAAAATGAATAAAGTACCTTTTGATCAGAATCCCAACTTCCAACATGCGCTCTTGCCAAATGGGTGAGGAATATATGACTGATGTAGTTGGTGGAGATATGAATCGCACATTGTCATTGGCTAGTGTTGGATTTCAGGGGCTATTGGCTAGCCGTCTCAAAGAGATGATAGAGAAAATTTTCTTCTATTGGGTCACCCACTTTCGGTGGGTAACATTTGGCTCCAACTGGGACATGTGCTCACCGTAGAGCACATGATTCATGATAACTTTATCAATCTCCTGGGATGTAGACCTATAACTTGCACATTGCAACAAACTTGTTTGGGAGCATTTGCACTGGGCATAGCGTATTGCCCATGTTTTATATGAAAATAATAAATTCATATAGAAAGTAAATTTATGTAATCTAATCCATATGAGAACATGAGATGGATGATATTAGCATGCTTAAGAATATGCATAGCATCTACACTACCATGCATTAGTAGAATACAATGCATGAGTTAAGTATAGTCATGCAACCAATGTAACCAACATACCATTAGATCAATATAACAACACTTGCCCTTATGAGTCATTATGAGGCAGGAAAACCAAATATCACTTCCCCCTTTGCAAGATTTGTATGATGAATCATAAGGGTGGGAGCTGTTGATTTTTCATAGGATCTTCTAACTGATAATTACCTATGATTTCTTACTTTAATATTTCCTTGAATTTAAATTTATCATAAAGTAATTACACAAAATATCTCAACAATAGAAACAAAATGCCAATATGATCATAAAGAGACAATCAAACAAGAGACACAAGAATTTACCCAGGGAAAACCCACTTGGGGGAAAACTCAACAACCTTTTTCTTAGAGAAATCATTAAGTTTAACAAAGATACATCTAAATATTCTAGCCAAGAACAAGGTCAACCTAACCAACAATATTACTATGGTCAAACTTGGTCAAATTGCCTAGATATAGGTCTGCCCATAATTTGGCCCTCTATCAAAGATATAGGTATGCTCATATTCTGTCCTCTGCCCAAGAAATGAGTCTGTTAAGATTCAGTCTACCTAAGAACTCGTTTGACTCAAAGATTCGATCTGCTCATAAAATGACTATTTTCTACCTCAGAGATTTTAGTCTTCCTTAGATTTCATCCTTCTTCTCTACCTCAGATGATCTGAATTTCCTATACAGATGATGGTCGAACAATATACCAAGATTTTTATTATATAACAATATACCAAGACTTTTATTATAAAACAATATACCAATGCGCTAGAGCTTCGAAGTTGAAGAGTTTCAAGAACCCTTTTGTATTATGGTGGAAACAAAGCCTGCAAACCAACGAGAGTGGGAAACTTTAGAGGCCAATTGTAAAGGAATTACTCAAACTTTTTGCAAGCAGTCTTTTGCAGTGGATTCTAGAGTGTGAGTAGTGTTAGAAAACCAAAAAGGCAGAAATATTTTCATATATTGACAACTACTTGTGATATTCTGTATTCTTATTATCTTTCCTTATGTTCTTCTTTTATCTTCTTCTCAACAAACAATCATCAAACAGAAGAATGAAGATCAATAACACTAGAGGTAGGAACTCAGCGAGGGCTAAAACCCCTAAAAAGGGGAAAATCCAGTCAAACTCTCCCACTAGAATATTCAAATCAAATTGAGACAAACCAAGACCTTAGACCTGACCAAAAGACCTTCCTCCACCAAGTCAACTCTCTAAGATGATTAACCAAACCCTAGAATTCAAACTGCTTCATGTCAAAATTTCAGCCACTAACTTTAGAATTTCGGCCCTACCGCAACCTTGCAACTTCATCCCTCCAACAACTTCATAATTTCGCACGTGAGTCAAAAGAGAGAGAAAATAGTATCCAAAATTCTTCGCTAGGGTTTCTTTTTCTTCACTAGGGTTTTTCTCCTTCTTCCAAGAATTTTGTACTCCCTTTTCCTCTCCAACAACTATAGCTTGAACTTATTATGAATGTGTTCCAAATGAGGTCGAGTTGTTGCCTTTATATAGTGGATTTTGTCTTCCAATGAGGCTGACTTGTCTATGTTGAGGCCAACTTGGTGGAGGAGGCCTAAATGGCTCATTTTACATAAAAATAAATATCTTTCTCGATAAAGAAAGCCCAAGCAGGGTTTATTACATGATGAGATAGACAAGGACTCTTGACATAAACCCTAGAAGCCTACAATGAAGACTTTGACCTATTAATCATTGACACAAGCATGAAACCCATGCTTTAATAATTCAATTTCTTTTACGATAAAATTCCTTGTTCATTTGACAAATACATTACATTATGACTCAAATGTAATTATGAAGACCGACACTAGTTGCATTTTTCAACACTCCATATATATAGAGGTACATGGAAGATCTCAAAATGATATGCTATATGAAGATTTATAGCACACGTAGTGCTACAGATTAGATACCTGACCAGGGTATCTAACGGGTGGGACTAAGGTGTGTTCCAAGCTTTGGCCACTCTAGGTACCCTCAAGCTTCAACTCTATCACCAACCCAGGGATCTAGGTGTGTATCCAAGGTCAGAGCTTCAAGACCAATGCCACCCTCCCTACTTCGGGAGACATCATCACAGGTCGGGAAGATGTCCTCCCAAGCATCTTGTCGCCCCAAGATGCTTCATCTCTCCCAGATATATTCACCAATCCAAGCATGCTTCAAAAGTTAAACCTTCTTATGGAAAGATCTTGTATAATCACAATCTTAATTAGCAACAAACTTTCAAATATATATACAAGTTAGCACAAACCTCTGGGATTTTCAAATATATTGATGTTGCTTAGGTTATCATCAAACATATCTGTGTCGGAAGTTATCTTCTTTGACTTCTTCTGCAACACCCAACTCAACCTCAATACTTCTTTCAAAACATCCAAGTTTTGTTCACAACTTTATTGATCATAAATAGCCAATAACAATGATTCAACTATTCTCTGGTTTCAAACATCCGCATGGCCTCTTTATCGAGTCACTCACTTTTCTTCAAGCTCCTCAACCAGGGAGATATATACTTTCCTTTATCCAAGGACTAGTTCATCGACTATCTTATTGTTCTAGTCATATAGGCTCTTCCTTTTGCATCAACAATTCAATGGAGCATTTAGATCTTTCAAAATTTCATCATTCCTTCACATGGTAACAGGATTATCTTTAATGTCATGAGGTTCTCATAATTCCCTCTTTTAATCATGCTCCACATCATCATCAAATTATCATCAAATATGAGGTAGGCATCTTCATCATTTTGAAGATTATGTACCTGTAAAACTTTAACAACAAGTACAACCAAACACAAATATGTATGTACAAGAGCATGAAGTCAAGCATGTCATTATAATAAATCAAATTTTAGACATTCAAGACCTAAACCTAGTTAGGATTTATAATCAATCAAGAGTTTCATCCATTAGACTTCTTGCAGTGACATTTGCTAGGGTTTCTTCATAAACCCTAGATTTCATCATCAAAACTAAATCATATCAATAATTGAAAGCATCATACTTCTAGGGTTTTATCATCATGCCCTATAATATCAACTACTAGGGTTTTGTTACAAAACACTAGATTTCAAAAAATAGATCATGAATATCAACAATCAAGTTAGCATACCATCATTTCATCTTTAGGGTTCCATTAT
The DNA here is from genome assembly GCA_000404065.3 of Pinus taeda. Taxonomy (NCBI): domain Eukaryota; kingdom Viridiplantae; phylum Streptophyta; class Pinopsida; order Pinales; family Pinaceae; genus Pinus; species Pinus taeda. The sequence continues at coordinate 107,126 of APFE031505967.1, forward strand.
TATTTACTAGAAACTTATAAACGAAGAGTACAAGGTAGAGAGAGGACAGAAAGACGTCTAGAGGAAGCTTGACGCTAGCCCACGCATTGCTGACACAGACGCAGCATGGTCCTTGAGGGGAAGTTGAGTTTCCTGCTAAGGGAAGTCGAAATTCAGTTGTTGTTGATTTGTGGTAGCATTGGATGTGCTCTAGCCACGAAATTTGGTGGAGAGGTTGGGGCACATGAGATCTCCAATACCTAAAAAGGGTTTGGGCATATCCTAAACAGTTTAGCAGATATTAGAATAATTAATACTTTTAATGGAGTCCCTAAGTCTAAACTTAGGGAAATTAAAATATTAATGTGGATTAATATAAAACTGTGTTAGAATGGTCCAAAAGAAATGGATCAAGCCAGAACTAATCTTAGCCTTCGATTAGCGACTTAATCTCGGCCATTGATATGTCAACGAGAAAAGTATAAGACGAAGCTTGAGGGTCACTTGGAGAGTACACCAGATGATCAGTCATTCTATTCTCTATAGCGGGGTTTGCTAAGAGAGATAGAATCAATGATTGGAGTTGCAACTGAGGGACAATGAGTACAAAGATACAGAGGCAAAGATAGTGCCGGGAGATCAGCGCAAGAGCCAGAGAGAGCAACGCAGTAATAGCCAGGGCTCACGCAGGGCCACGCAGAGGCATCTAGGAGCTGCACAATGCTTCAAAGAGGCTAGCATAGCTGACTTTAGAGGACCAGAAGGCTGATGCAGGGCCAGCGCTGAGCAGAGAGATGTTGACACAGTCCAGAAAGGCAGACACTGGGGTTTCTGGGGCAGATTGGAGCTGAGGAGCTGCCGGAAGGTTTATCGGGGTTTCAGCCAGGACATTTGTCTCAGACTGAGAGGTACTATTCCCAAGGAAATTCTATGTTGGGTAAGCCGGATTTGGCACCCAGATTGTACTCTGAACTTGCTTAATAAGAAAACCCTCAGATAGCTGCACCGGTTTTCCCAAATTGGGTTTTTCTAGGGACATTGGTCCAAAAATAACGGTGTCATTATGTGTGCTTGCTTATGTTTCCTTCAGTTGTTGATCTGTAATATGTTGAGTATGCACTAGTGTTTATTTTCAGTATTTACATTGTAGATAACTTGTTAAGTAACGAAACAAGTAGGTAGGAATAAATCAGTAAAGTGTATGGAGGGTTTCTAATTGGTAGACTTAGAAACTTCAACATGGTATCAAAGCTTGGCTGAACATCACAGGAGAACTGAGCACATCAGTCGAGCGGAGCAATAGCAGCAAAAAACAGTTGTCCCAAGTGACAGAAGTTGTTTCTAGCAGAGAAACAACAAGGGAAGGGTGACGTAGTACTTGCGTCATCAAGGGTGAACCAGGAAGATGCAATGCAAAATCTAAGAGAGGCAAAGGGAGACTCACGCAGAGCCACGCTTGACGCAGTTGGCTAAGGAGGTCGAGTTGTTGGTACAGGGATTGCATAGGGCCTAGGAGCTCTCACCTTTAGGTTGCTAGGGTTTAGGAGGCTGTGGGAAAGTTGCTGAGTGGAACTAGTGAGGTACTGTAGTCAGAAAAATACCTAACAGGGCAAGGCCAAGGAGGAGGGAGTTGCTACCGAGGGTTTCTAGCTGAGAAATCTGGATCAGTGGTGCGGTTGCATAGACGATCAAAGTAGGGGGCATCTCTACATCGACAAAAGGATTTCCGGGAGGGAAATCAGGACTCAGAGGGAGTCTAGAAGAGAACTTCCAGATGGGAAGTAGAGAGACTCGGAGGAGTCGAACCGAGAACTTCCAGACGGGAAGTAGAGAGACTCAGCCGGAGTCGAACAGAGATCTTCCAGACGAGAAGTAAACTCAATAGGAGTTGAACAGAGAACTTCCAGACGAGAAGTAGACTCAGCAAGAGTCGAACAGAGAACTTCTAGGCGGGAAGTAGACTCAGCAGGAGCCGAACAGAGAACTTCCAGGCAGGAAGTAGAGAGACCCAGAGGAGTCGACAAGAAGCGCAGAGAGATGGCCATGAAAGATGGCCATGAATGGGCTGAGGGATCAAGACATGTTGGATGAGGCATCCAACTTTGTCATCTGGAAGGTCAGGATCCTGTCTGTTCTATGTGCCATGAGTGCACACATGCCACTTGAGCAGAAATGGGGAGACATCGAGCTGTAGTCTGATGAACTACAGGCGATGAGGGGCAGGATCCTCGAGGTACCCAGCCTCTTGGATTAGACCTTGCTACGGGAGCCCCGATGAGGAGTAGCAGGATTGGCAGATGTGGGAAAAGACAGATGCGGATGGAGCAACAGAGAGAGCTATAGTGCAGGATTCCCATGACATCGTAAGGCTAGCCAGTTGTAACAATGCGAGAGGCACGAGAGTGTTGCACCAGTGGAGGATGGCACAGAGAGGTGTGCAACGGTGCGAGATGTAGGGAGTTGTTGCAGCAGCGTAGAGGTCAGAGAGGGAGCACTTGTCAACGACAGAAGGAGCTTCAACATTAGTAGGTGTCTCTAGCCCAACAAAGAGGTCAGAGTTGGGAGATCAGTTACTTAATTCTCAGTAACTGAGTTGCAATGCAGAAGTGGGCAGCACGATGCAACATGATGAGAGGAGTTGCAGTACAGATGCAGTGTTGGGAGAAAGGACCAGCAGCAACACGGATGCGGAGGGAGCTGTAGTATAGATGCAGTAGCGGCAGTGGCAGAACCATGGGTAGCAGTACAAGATATAGCAGTGCAAAGGATGGTGGGCAGCAGGCCTAACATCAGCACAAGGACCGATGCCGGATGATCAGAGTAATACTCAGTGAGGAGTATTGCTATAGCACAGTCCTCGCTAAGAGGGAGTGTTGATTTGTGGTAGCATCGAATGTGCTCTAGCCACGAAATTTGGTGAAGTTGGGGCATGTGAGATCTCCAATACAAAGAAAGGGTTTGGGCAAATTCTAAACAGTTTAGGAGATATTAAAATAATTAATATTTTTAATGGAGTCCCAAAGTCTAAACTTAGGGAAATTAAAATATTAATTTGGATTAATATAAAATTGTGTTAGAATGGTCCAAAAGACATGTATCAAGCTAGATCTAATCTTAGCCGTCGATTAGGGACTTAATCTCGACCATTGATATGTCAATAAGAAAAGTATAAGAGGAGGCTTGAGGGTCACTTGGAGAGTACACCAGATGATCAGTCATTCTATTCTCTTAGAGAGATAAAATCAGTGATCAGAGTTGCAGTTGAGGGGCAGTGACTATAGAGAGACAGAGAGGGAGAGATAGTGCTGGGAGATCAGCACAGGAGCCAGAGAGAGTGATGAAGTAGCAGCCAGGGCTCACATAGGGCCACGCAGAGGCATCCAGGAGCTGCGCAGTGCTTTAGAAAGGCCAGCGTAGCTGATGCAGAGGGCCAGAAGGCTAACATAGGGCCTCCTAATGCTGACGCAGGCCTAGTCAGGGTGATGCAGAGCCAGGGTTGGGCAGAGAGAGGCTGACGCAGTGCAGAAAGGCAAATGTTGGGGTTACTGGGGCAGATTGGAGCTGAGGAGATGCCAGAAGGTTTATCTGGGGTTTCAACGAGGACATTTGTCTCAGACTGAGAAGTACTACTGCCAAGGAAATTCTCCATTAGGTAAGTCGGATTTGACACCTAGATTGTGTTGAAAATAATACTGAGAGGAGGGGTGAATCAGAACCATATAAACAGTAACCAGGTGTAGTAAAAAACAAAACAGATCGTCACACACATGAACACAAGATATAAGGTGAAACCCAATGTGGGTGAAAACCACCTGCTACAATCATCTCTATCTTCTTTTTAATAATAAGAAACTTATTTTTACAATTTTTATACTGGTGCAGACTTATACCAGTACGCAAGCTTCTACCTGCAGAAGGCTACAACCTTCTCTCATTCTCCAGCTTCTCCTGGAAGGGAGCTACAACCCACTAGCTCTTGTAATAGCTGATATGTTTACTAGTACGTAGGTGCCGACCTATGGAAGGCTACAACCTTCTTTTTTTTCTTCCAAGGACCACGTTTCATAAATTTTCAGACTAGATCCATCAATCACATCATTCAATCATCAAATATATCTGCATCAACCAATCTCCTTTGCACCATCCACAACTGAATCAACAATCACTTTGACAACCCTTCAATCTGATCTTTCAAAATGCTGTAACCAGAATACAGTAACTAGAACCCAAGCCAGAACCCAGAACACTGCAACAGCAAACAGAAGAGCTAAAACATATTTTATAGGGTATACGGTACTTTCATGTGTCAAACCTACGTGCATACGCTCTTTTCTCAAGGCTAACCTGCGTACAGATCTGCAAATCAATTTTAAGATGTATACGCTGTTTTGATATCCAAAACTAGCATGTATACGTGACTTTTCTAAAGTGAACTTGCATACAAATCTGTAAATGATGATTTAAACATTACAACAATTCCAGACTACAGTTATACCCAGATCATCATATTTACAGACTACAACATGCGCCAGTTATTCAGATAAATGATCAAACCACATAAAGATACTTCACTTCAAGCCTTAAAACACTGACCCATCATGAGATCTTCTCCTTCATCAAGCGCTAAGGTTCATCCATGGTTCAAATCCAGCTATGCACCATAACCCAATAACCTGTACACTAGATTTTGCTCTTCATCAGATATTCAATACTTGAGTAACTTTGCCTACGGACCTTTTCATCCTTTTATAGTCTTAGGCCTTACTCAATACCATGGACCAAAACCACTTAGGACCAATACCTTGGACCATATATTTAGGGTCAATACCTCGGACCATATATCTTGGACCACTACCATGGATCAAAATACCATGGACCAAATACCTTGGACCAAAACTTAGTTTTCCAAGATATACGCGCCTTTCATTCTATGAAAGTGCGTGTGTACGTATATGCCCCTTTTGGTCTGTTAACCCGCATGTATACGCTACTTTGTCAAGGTGAACCTGCGTATACTTCTCTTTCCTCATTCTGTGAAGTCTGATCTGTAACTCTGAGCTGTTAACCTATTGAACTGTGATCTGTCATCTGAGTGAGTTGCCATCAAGGACAACACCTGTGTCATAGTGCCAAATCTTAGTCATAATACCAACAATCTCCCCCTTTGGACTTGATGGCAACCCCAAGTCACTCTCCCCCTTTGTCATCAAGGGCAAAGTGTCATGCTCCCCCTAAGTACATGCTGAGTTCTCTGATATGCTGAAGTGTGCTGATTGAGCTTCATGAACGAGTCCATGCTCCCCCTGAATATAAGCAAGGTCTACAAAAAGATGTTCTAAAAGAGGAACATGAGTCTATACATACATCATAAATGACCTTCCTATCACCAATGACTCATACATACATCCATCTCCCAACCAAGTGGGGATATACCAATTGTTTATATATGTCAAAACAAAAACGTTAGATCATCCATCCCATGCATAGTGGGGTAACAAAATAGGTCATTTCATGACCTTTTCATTAGAAGATATACATGAAATATATAACAGAGACCAATAACAACTATCATCAGCAGCATTTGTCAATCAGCATCCAGTCCAGTGACCATGTTCTCCCCCTAAACCTGTTCCACCTAAATCAAAAAACAATTGTGTGAATCTATACCATCTAAGATAGTGCCAACAATGCATTATTAGAAGCATATGCTCCCCTTGAACTTGTGCCAGATGATCACTGTCAGATCTGATCATTTCATATAATAGAAGAGTTATCAAGGCATCATCATCAAACAGATATATATCAAGTTATCAACAACTTATGAGAGCCAACATATTTCCACATGTCATCCACAGACTGTAACCATCATCAAGCAGAGCAGATAATTCACTGAACCATATCAGACCCCTTTCTTCCTGAGTCTGGCCCACTTCTTTTCTTCAAACCAACATATACGCAACTGTATCCACAGAAACCGATGTATGTACGAGACTACGCTTCATGAAACTCGCATATAACCACCTTTCTCTGAAACAGGTAGGTTTTAACAGCAGGATGATGCATCAACTACTCTCAGCGTTTGTCTGAGATATTCAAATGTCTCTCTGGACAGTGGTTTGGTGAATATATCAGCAACCTGTTCTTTGGAGGGAACATTCTCCAATTTAACCTTTTGTTCAAGTACTTGTTCATGTAGAAAATGATATTTGATGGGTATGTGCTTGGTCTTGGAATGCATGATTGGATTCTTTGAAATACTGATGGCACTTGTATTAGCACATAGAATGGAGATGGGTGGAGTACATGTGATCTGAATGTCTTGCAATGTTCGCATCATCCAAAGGAGTTGTGTGCAACAAGATGCAACAGCCACATATTCTCCTTCAGCTATAGATAATGCAATTGAACTTTGTTTTTTGCTGAACCAAGACACTAATCTGGAACCCATATAGAATGCACCACCACCAGTGCTTTTTCTGTCATCAATGCTTCCTACCCAATATGCATCTGTATATGCATGAAGTGTAAGATCTGTATCTCTAGGATACCATAAACCAAAATTTTGTGTCCCTTGAAGATATTTGAAAATCCATTTCACTGCCTAAAGGTGTGATTCATTTGGATTTTCTTGGAATCTTCCAACTATTCCTACTGCATGCATGACGTCTGGTCGGGTACCTGTTAGATAAAGCAGACTGCCAATCATGGATCTGTAAGTTGGTTGATGTACTGCTGTTGATTCATCATTTGAGTTGAGACTGCATCCTGTTACCATTGGGGTACATACTGGTTTAGAATCTTCCATGGCGTATTTTTTCAAGATCTGTTTGAGATATTTGGTTTGTGACAGAAAAATACCATCTTTATTTTGTCAAACTTGTAGAACAAGAAAATATGTAAGCTCACCAAGCAGGGACATTTCAAATTCTTGCTGCATTACCGAAGCAAAATCTGACTAATGGCTTCTTTATTGCTTCCAAATATGATATCATCAACATAAACAACAAGTACTAGTAATTTATTATTGTCAATCTTTGTATATAGATTGCTATCAGTTGATCCCTTTGAAAAACCTTGTTGATGGAGACATTTATCAAGACGGTAATACCAGGCCCTTGGAGCTTGTTTCAGACCATAGAGAGCCTTTCTGAGTCTGCATACAAGTTTTTCATCATTTCCAAGAATGAATCCATCTAGTTGCTCAATATAGACTTCTTCTTCTAAGTCTCCATTAAGAAAGGCATATTTTACATCCATTTGGTATACTTTGAATTTCTGACAACTAGAAAGAGCAAGGAACATTCTTATGGCTTCAAGTCTAGCAACAGGTGCAAAAGTTTCTTCAAAATCTATACCTTCTTGTTGAGCATATCCTTTACAAACAAGTTTGGCCTTGTTTCTAATAACTTCTCCATTTTCATTCAACTTGTTTTTCAATATCCATTTAATTCCTATGATATTCTTATCATGAGGTCTAGGAACTAATTCCCAAGTATTATTCTTTTCAATTTGCTCAAGTTCTTCATTCATGGCCTTGACCCAACATTCATCTTTGCATGCTTCATTTACATTTTGAGGTTTGGTGGAGGATAGCAATGTTAGATAGCTTGAAGCTTTTGTAATAGTTCTTCTTGTCTGCACACCTGCCTCTTTCTGTCCAAAAATTTGTGTCTCTGCATGATTTTTCTGAACATACCTGGATGAAGTCTTTTCTTCTACCGTTATCTCTTCTTCTAGTGCTTCACTGGTTTCTTCTTCAGAATTAGTGTGATTTGATGTGGAACGATAATCCTCATCTTCTTCATAATCTTCGGTTTTTATTTGTTTTGGATTTTTGCATGCTTCATCAACCACAACATCAATACTTTCAATAATCTTCCCAAGTCTTTTATTATAACATTTATATCCTTTACTTCGGGAAGAGTAACCAAGGAGAATACCTTCATCTGCTCTGGGTTCAAACTTACCAAGTTTTTCATCAGTCCTTCTGATGTAACATTTGCTTCCAAAAACTTTGAAGTATTTTATAGTAGGAGTCTTATTTATAGTAAGAGGCTTACCATACCAAAGTTCATGTGGAGTTTAAGTGTTATTTACCTGAACATTTGCTTGGTTGAGAATAGTGACGACAACAAATGCAATTTCACCCCAGAAGGTTGCAGGAGTTCCAAACTCATCTAGCATAGCATGAGCCATTTGTTGAACAGTTCTGTCATCCTTTCTACCACTCCATTTTGCTGAGGAGTCCTTGCGGTGGAGAATTGCTTGTTTATTCCATGTTCTTCACAAAAGTCAAAGAATTCATCCGAAGTAAATTCCCCTCCTCGATCAGATTTGAGGCATTTGATTTTGCGATCTAATTCATTTTCAACCAAAGCTTTGAAGGCTTTGAACTTTTCGAATGCTGCATCTTTATGCTTTAGAAGTCCTATCCAACACATTCTGGAAAAATCATCAATGAACAATATAAAGTATTCTTCTCCACGAGGTGACTTTTTCCTTTATGGTCCACATAAATCAGTATGAACAAGTTCAAGAGGCTTACTAGCTGATCCTTCCTTTTCAGGGAAGTGCGATCTGGTTTGCTGACCAAATTGACATGATTTGCATATTTTATTTTCTGGAATGCTGATATCAGGAAGATCACGAACAACCTGGAATTTGCATGCTTTTCTTATTTGAGAAAAACTTAGATGCCCCAATCTTCTGTGCCATCGCCAATGTTCATCATTTTTGCTTAGATAGCACTGTTTTTGTCCTCCCTTGAGTATGTATAGGTTGTTTGGAGTTCTTGTCCCTTTAACCACGGTTTCTTCTGTATCAATCTCACGAACAACACATCTATTTGATCGAAACACTACTTCATTTCCTTGATCACACATTTGACTCACGCTCAACAGATTATGCTTTAAGCCATCAACATACATAACATTCCCAGCTTTAACTTTTTCTTTCAAGAAAACAGAGCCTTTACTTTTATGACAGCAGGAGTATTGTTTCCAAATGTTACACTCTTTTCCTTTTCTAAGGCATTATATGAGTGTAGTTTTTCTCTATCACCTGTCATGTGTTTTGAGCATCCACTGTCGATGTACAACTTGTTTTCTTGTCCTTTTGCATACAAGGCTATACCACATCTTTCTGTTTGCGGTTCTTTCTTTCTCCATATTTTAGGATTTAATGGAGTTTGTTCCTTTTGAGCTATTTGCCAAAATTTACTCCTGCATTCAGATTCTTCGTGGGCAAAGTTGTTACAAATCGAGCATTCCATTTCATTTTCAAGAAGAGAAAAGCTATTATAGGAACTTTTCTTGATCCCTGTCACATTTCTTTCATTTCGTGCTTCTCTAGTCATGATAGTTTTGTAAGCAACACATTTAGCAGCTTTGTGTCCAAAATTATGACATGAGAAACATTGACCATTAAAGAAGTTCCTGTTATTATTGAATCTATTGACCTGATGATTGTAGTTGAAGTTCCTTCTACTGACCTGTTCATTGATATTCTTTGAAGCAAACTGAGTGTGATTTACCTGAGGTTGATTGTGGCCTCTGTTCATCCTTGACGTAAATTGAGCCTGATTCACTTGGTGATCTGCTTTATGCCTTTGCTGACGATTGTCGAACTGTTCACTACTCTTTGCTGCATCACGATAACGTTTAGTGGAGGTTGACGGCTAAGGATCTTTGCCTAAGGATCTTTTCATCCTTTTATAGTCTTAGGCCTTACTCAATACCATGGACCAAAACCACTTAGGGCCAATACCTTGGACCAAATACTTAGGGTCCATACCTCGGACCATATATCTTGGACCAATACCATGGATCAAAATACCATGGACCAAATACCTTGGACCAAAACTTAGTTTTCCAAGATATACGCGCCTTTCATTCTATGAAAGTGCATGTGTATGTATACACCCCTTTTGGTCTGTTAACCCGCGTGTATACACTACTTTGTCAAGGTGAACCTGCTTATACTTCTCTTTTCTCATTTTGTGAAGTTTGATCTGTAACTCTGAGATGTTAACCTGTTGAATTGTGATTTGTCATTTGAATGAGTTGCCATCAAGGACAACACCTGTATCATAGTGCCAAATCTGAGTCATAATGCCAACAAATTGTACTCTGAAATTGCTTAATAAGAAAACTCTCAGATATCTGCAACGGCTTTCCCACATTGGGGTTTTTCAGGGACATTGGTCCAAAAATAACAGTGTCATTGTGTGTGCTTGTTTCTGTTTCACATTAATATTTTATTTTCCGTAAGTTTAGACTTAGGGAATACATTAAGAATATTGATTATTTTAATGTCTCCCAAACTGTTTAGAATCTGCCCAAACCATTTTTGGGTATTGGAGATCTCATGTGCTTTAGCCTCTCCACCATTTTTCGTGGCTAGAGCACATCCTATGCTATCCGAAATCAACACTCCCTCTCAGCGAGGACTGTGCTCTAGTAATACTCTTCACTGAACAACACCTTGATCATCCAGCATCGGTCCTGGTGCTGATGCTAGGCCTGTTGCCCAACATCCTTTGTACTGCTACCCATGGCCCTGCGACTGCCACTGCTGCATCTGTACAGCAGCACCTGTCATCATGTTGCATCGTGCTACCCATAGCACTGCCACTACTAACTACTACACTGCAACTCAGTTATTGAGAAGTAAGTAACTGATCTCCCAACTCTGACATCTTTGTCAGGCTAGAGGCACCCATGATGCTGAAACTCCCTCTCTCGCTGACAAGTGCCCATTCTCTGACCTCTGCGTTGCTGCAACAACTCCATGCATCTTGCATTGCTACCTCACGATGTCCTAGTAATCCTGCACTGTAGCTCCCTCTATTGCTCCATCCACATTCGTCTCTACTGACATCCGCCAATACTGCTACTCTTTGAGGCTCCCGTAGGAAGGTATAATCCAAGAGGCTGGGTACCTTGAGGATCCTGCCCCTCATCATCTGTAGTCAGTCTAACTACAGCTCGATGTCTCCCCACTTTCTCTCACGAGGTGCATAAGCACTCATGGCATAGTCATCATTTGTCTCCACTTCTTTCTTCGCCCTTGCTGGTGCAACTTTGGTCTCAAAAGCCTCTCCCTTTCTCTTCTTCCTTGGACACTGGCTCGCATAAGGACCCAATTCCCCACAGTGGAAGCATTTGACCTTGGAGAGGTCCTTCTTCTTTCATTTCTCCTACTTTCACTCAGATGCCAGGGCAGCATCCTCCTCTTCCTCCTTCTTGATTCTGATCCCCTTTCCGCTGCTTCCTGCCTTGGTTAGCCTTTTGATCTCTTCCTGACGAAGAGCCACCCACAATTCCTCCCAATCTGGAAGGGTCTATCTACCAGTATGCTCTTGACAAATACCTCCCAATCCTCTGACACTGCGTTCAATGGGGTCCTCACCATTAACTCCTAATCTACCGTGGCCCCTATGGAAGTCAGTTGATCCCGGATCTCCTTCAATCAATCGAGGAAGATGTCGATCTTTTCTCCCTTCTACATCTGGTATGACCACAACTGATTTTCTAGTAGCATCTTCCACTGCACAGAAGTATGCTGATACAATTTCGTCAGGGCCTCCCACATCACATTTTTCGTTTCCTTTCCGGCAATATGTGGTACTACATGGTCCTTGACCCCGTCAAGGATGATGCACTTGGCCCTCGCCATTGCCTCCTCGTACTTGTCATTTTCAACTGGGTCAACTAGGATCGCTATCGTTTCAAGGCGGAGAGACAATTCCTGTCTAGAACGGACAAGATCCTGGCCTTCCAGACTACGAAGTTTTAGGCTCCATCCAGTTTGTCTTGGTCACTTACCCTGTTCACTGCCATTTCGCAGCTCCTCTACTTCCTTTCTGGAAGTTCTCGGTGTGACTCCCTTTGAGTCTCGATTTCCCTCCTGGAAACCCCTCTGCCAATGTCGAGATGCCCCCACTCTGATCGTTAGTGCAGCTGCACAACTGATCCAAATTTCTTGGCTAGAAATCCTCGGTAGCAACTTCCTCCTCCTTAGTCTTGCCGTGTTAGGTACTATTCTGACCATAGTACCCCACCAACTTCACTCTGCAACTTCTCCACAGCCTCCTATGCCCCAGCAAACTGAAGGTTAGAGCCTCTAGACTCGCACAATCCTAGAACCAGCAAAATCCGCACCTCCTGGCCATGGGCTTCAATCCTTCTTGACTGAGAAATATGATCGGGCACTGCGTAGGTCAGGTCTGCTTCCTTTCTGCCACTGCTCTAATCCTTCTCCCGGCTCAAACTTGATGACGCAGGCACTGCGTCACCCCTTCCTTGATGCTTCTCCGCTAGGAACAACTTCTATCAATCGGGACAGTTGTTTCCGCTGCTATTGCTCTACTCGGATGATGCCCTCAGTTTTCCTGTGATCTACAACCACGCTCTGATACCATGTTGGAATTTCTAAGTCTAACTGCTAGAAATCCTTCATGTACTTTCTGATTTATTTTTCCTACTTGTCCTGTCTAATTAACAAGTTATTTACCATATAAATACTGAAATAAATACAAGTACATGCTCAACACATTACAGATCATCAACTAAAGGAAAACACAAGCACACAAGCAACATCGTTGTTTTTGGACAAATGTCCACGGAAAAAACCCAATGAGGGAAAACGGTGCAGCTATTTGAGGGTTTTTATTATTAAGTAGTTTCAGAATACAATCTAGGTGCTAGAAATGGTTCACCCAACAGAGAATGCTCTCGGCAATAGTACCTCTCAGTTGGAGACATATATTCCACCTAAAAACCCCGGATGAACAATCCCACCTCAGCTCCAATCTGCCCCATGAAATCTCCCAGTGTCAGCCTCTTTAGCCCAACGTCAGCCCAACTCGCCCTGCGTCAGTCTCTAGAGGCACTACGTCAACCTCTAGAGCCTCTACGTCAGCCTCTCCCGACTTTTGCGTTGATGCTCTTGGTACCCTCTCTACCTCTCTACTTCTGTATTCACTACCCCTCAGCTGCAACTCTGATCACTCCTTCAATTTCCTTAGCAAGCCCTGCCTCAGAAAACGAATTCTTGATCAACTCAGTGTGTTCTCCAAGTGACGCTCAAGCCTCCTCTTATACTTTTCTCGTTGATAATTCAACGGCCAAGATTAAGTCCTTAATTAACAATTAAGATTAAGTCTGGCTTCATCCATGACTTTTGGACTCTTCTAACACAGTTTTATATTAATTCACAATTATATTTTATTTTCCCTAAGTTTAGACTTAGGGACTCCATTAAAAATATTAATTATTTTAATATCTCCCAAACTGTTTAGAATCTGCCCAAACCATTTCTGGGTATTGGAGATATCATGTGCTTTAGCCTCTCCACCAATTTTCGTGGCTAGAGCACAGATGGGCAGGATCCTTGAGGAGTCCACCTCTTGGATCAGGGAGACCACAATATTTAGTAGTAGGATGGATTAGTGCCAGTTAATGTAGCCAGAGACCGAGTTACAGTTGCAGTAGATGTGAAAATTTCTAGACTCGAAGAAACCCCTACTGCAGCAAATCTAAATCTACTTCACCTACTTGAATTTTTAACATTAACCAAGTTATTCTTCTCAATACTGAAGCAAATTACTTTTGCAACCTACACTAATTAAATATTTGATCTCATAAAATAGAAAATAGATCAAAGAACAAGATACATAGGACACACTTATTTTTGGACACAATAGTCTGCAGAAAAACCCAATACGGGGAAACCAGTGCAACAACTCTAAGGGTTTATTGTTATGTAGGAGAAATATTTGAATACAAGTCTAGCATGCTCATCTAGCAATCCTTTATAGAAAAAATACTGGCGGAAAATCTAATAGAGTTTTACCTCACTTCACCTGGCAGAATTCAGGCTGATCCAACACAAGACTGGCTAACCCCGACTATTTCTACGTTGGCTCTATGTCACCTTCTCTGCCCTCTGCGTCAGCGCTCCTGGTTGTTCCAGTAGTTGCAGTAGTTCTGAATTCTACGTGATAGGTAGCTTTTCTGCGTCAGCTCTCCCGGCTATTGTGTTGCCTCTGTGTTAGCTCTCCTAGCTACTGCGTTTCCTCTGCGTCAGCTCTCCCAGCTGTTCTGGCAGTTCCCAATAGTTTCGGTTGTTCGAGAAGTTCTCGATTCTGCGTGACAGACAGCGTTTCTGTGTCAGCTCTCCCGACTTGTGTGCTGCCTTTCTGCAAGCTCTTTCTGCCTCTTTGTCAGTATTCTCTAGAAAGTCCTCCTTCCGGATTTTCACTACCCCTCTGTTGTTAAATGATCACTTAGTTCAAATTTCTCAGCTTCCTAGCCCTCGAAATCTAACTCTAGATCAATTCTCTCCCTCTGTGTGTGTTTCCAATTGAACCCCCAAGCCTCCATGTTATACTTTTCATGTTGAATCTTCAACAACCGAGATTAAGTCTCTAATCAACAGCTAAGATTAAAAAATGACTTGATCCGCCTTCTAGATCATTCTCACCCATATTTTCATTAATACTCGTTAATATTTTAATTTCTCTAAGTTTATACTTAGGAACTCCATTAAAAATATTAATGATTTTAATAAAATACATTCTGGGTGGAATTTCACCAAACGGTTTCTGAGTTCTTTAAAACTCATGTGCCTTAGTCTCTCCACCAATTTTCAAGGCTAGAGCACTTCCAATGCTAACAAAAACTAACAGTAGCTAGTAGCAGTCGGAGACTCTAGAGATAGATGCATCATACTGATCACAGTTGATTCAGTGTTTATGATGTTTTTCAATTGCAGATGTTGCAATTTCAACAGTAACAGATGAAGAGTGAGTTGCAGTGCAGATGCAGTGTTGGCAACAGTTAAGCAGGGTCAACAGTAGTACAGATGCAACAAATATCAAAGTTGCGCAACGTGACAGGAGATGATGCAGACATAGGGTGCTACTACAAGATGTGCACTAGAGCACTAGAACACATTCCTCACTAACAGGGAGTGTTAGTTTTTGTCACATCGGATTTGTTTGTGGAGAGGCTAGAATACAAGAGATGTCCAAAAGCTAGAAATCGTTTCCTGGAAATTCTGCCTAGAAATGACATAATTAGATAATTAGCCAATTTTTAAATATTTCCTAAGTCTAGACTAAGGGAATATGGTTAATTAATCATAATTAATTAAGTCAAGAGGTGAATGATCTAGAAACTCACACGGATAGACTTCAAGTTAATCCTAGCCATTGACTAAGATTTAATCTTGGTCGTTGGAGTCCCAAAAGAGGATTATAAGAAGTCGATGGGCACTTGGAGAAGACACTTGAGAGGTTCGATCTCATGAGAAGATCAATTTCTAGAGTAGCAACAATCAGTTGTCAGAGAGAGAACCTGTGAGATCAAACCAATAAGTGGGGCAGAGACAGTGATCTAGAGGATTTTCCACATCCGGAGAGGCAGCAGCAAGTGAGTCGAATTATCCGAGAGAGACAGTGCTGATGGGCAGCGCAGTTGCTTCAGTCAGGTAGTTTGATATAGAGACATGAAAAATCGTTCTCAATTCCAAAGGCTGGGAAGGAGTCCCAGAGAGCCAGAGAGACGATTTTCTCAGAATCCATAAGCAGAACGACTTGATCAGAGCCCAGTCCAAAGCAAGTCGTCCAGCTAGCTACACAAAGTAGCGCAGAGGCTAACACAGTGCTCTAGGAGGCTGAGTTTTTGATAGGGGAAGTCGAGCCAGAGATTTCTTGTGAGAGAAGGGTAATTCCCTTCAGTGTTTTGATCAGTTTTGCTTGTTTTTTGGATTTCCAGTTGAGCTTCAATAGATGTACTCAGATTTCATTGTTGCATAATAAATAAAACCCTCACTGCTACACCGATTTTCCCAAGTTGGGTTTTTCCGGGGACATTGGTCCAAAAATAACTATGAAAATTTATGTGTGCACTAGCATTTCTTCCAGCATTTATTCTTCCATAGTTTTATTTGTGTAGGTTGCAGTGTGAGTTATTAAGTATTTGTTGTCGGAAGGAGTAAATAAATTATTAATTAAAAATAACAATTAGGTGAATAATTTCCAGTTGCTGCAATAGGATTCCGAGTTACGGAATTTTCACACTCTAAGCAATGCCAAGGTCGAATATATTGTAGCTAGTATGGCCTATTGTGAAGTGATTTAGGAAGCTCTTCAGTAAGCCATTTGAGCAATTGCTGGAAACCACCATTGTATGTTGTGATAATTAGAATGGGATTCTCCTTTTAGAGAATCCTGTGTTACATGACTGCTCCAAGTTTATTGCGATCAGGGACCACTTTATTTGGATATGGTACAACGAGGAGCAATCAAGTTCCATCATTTCAGGATGGATGTGCAGGTTACCAACATCCTCACAAAGCCTTTTGGTAAGGTCAGATTTATCTTCCTTCAGAGAGAGGCTAGGAGTCGTGGAAAGATTCTACTACGAGGGTCACGGTTGAACATTGAGCTCTGGGAGCTCCTAGGGGCCTGGGGTACTTCTTGGAGCTATGTGCGACCAAAGGGTGAGTGGTTCACCTTCCCTATAGGTACGTTATGTACAGGGTGAGTGGTTCACCTTCCCCTGTGATACCCCTTGATGATATATGTGAGCATAGGGTGAGTGGTTCACCTTCCCCTACAATTGATGATATATGCAAAGGATAAGTGGTTCACCTTCTCTTATGGCATATGAGCAAGATGAGTGGTTCACCTTCTCCTGCAGATGCCCTAGCATACATCCTACCCATGTAGTCTGGGACTCATGCGAAGTACCTCTTATCTGGCCAATGATTTGGGAAAAGAGGATAGGGACCATAGCACTACAAATGGACGCATCGACGTAAACGTACCCAAAACTCGAAACTCTGAAACTTGGTTGAAACTCGACTAAAACTCAACCATCGTGTAATCATCTATGAGAGTTAATACAGACTTAGTTTTCCTTCCCAATTGTCATCTATGGGTTTTATTCCCTCTTTTCTTGCAAGATAGTGTGTTATTCACTTATTTATAAACTCTAATATATAATATAATATATATATATATCTATATATATATATATATGACGTTTCGGCCAACATTTCCATTTTTGGGAGGTGACATTTCTAAACATACCCATTTTGGAATCTTTGAAATGTTTCGACGTTTCGTGCAACTTAGAGTCTAATGGATGTAACTCTTGATTGATTGTAAAACCTAACTAGGTTTAGGTCTTGAATGTCTAAAAAAAATATCTTATTTATTATGCTCCTATTATAATGACATGCTTGACTTCATGCTCTTGTACTATTTGTGTTTGGTTGTACTTGTTGCTGAAAGTTTACAGGTACAAAGTCTTCAAGGTGATGAAAATGCTTACCTCATATTTGATATAATTTGATGACGATGTTGAGCATGATGGAAAAAGGGAGTTGTGAGAACCTCAATGACATTAAAGTCAATAGGTGATCTTGTTGCCATGTTAAGGAATGAAGAAGTTTTGAAAGGTCCAAAATTTTTCGATGAATTGTTGATGCAAATAGGAAGAGCCTGTGTGACTAGAAGAATAAATAGTTGAGGGACTTGTCACCTAGTTTCCTGGATAAATGGAAGTGTATCTCCCTACTTGAGAGGGAGCTTGAAGAGAAGTGAATGACTTAATGAAAAGGCCATAAGGATGTTTGAAATCGGAAAATAGTTGAAGTAATATTGATGGCTATTCGTGATTGATAAAGTTGTCAACAAGATGTTTTTGGAAGAACTGTTGAGGCAGAGTTGGATGCTGCTGAAAAAATTGAAGTAAAGCTTTCGACTACATGTGTTTGATATGATGATGACCTAAGGAGCATCAGTATATTTGAAGATCCCAGAGGTTTGTGTTAACTTGTATATATATTTGAATGTTTATTGCTAATTGGGATTGTGAATGTACATGTTAATGTCTCCATAAAAAGGTTGAACATGTTGAAGCATGCGGTAATTGATGGACATATCTGATTTAGTTTACACGGAGAGATGAAGCTTCTTGGGCCGACAAGACACTTGGGAGGACATTTGGTCGGCCTATGATGACATCTAGATCCCAAAGAAGGGAGGGTGGCGTTGGGGTCTTGGAGCTCCGACCTTGGATACGCACCTAGATCACTGAGTTGGTGTTAGAGCTAAATCCTGATGGTACCTAGAAAGGTTAAAGCTTGGAACATACCTTAGTCCCACCCGATTAGATACCTTGGTCAAGTATCTAATATGTAGCACTGTGTGTTGTGACTCTTCATAGAGAAAATCATTTTGAGATCTTCCATGTACATATGTATATATGATATGATGAATACCTCCCTAGTTAAGAGGGGGTGTTTAATAATGTACCTAGTGTCGGTCTTCGTAACTGTATTTGAGACTTGAGTCATAATGTAATGTATTTGTCAAAGACAAGGAAAGGAAATTTGATTGTGAAAAAAAAAAATTATTTATTAAGCACAGGTTTCATGCTTTATTATTTTATTTCTAGATCAAAGCCTCCATTGTAGGCTTCTAGGGTTCATGTCTTGAGTCCTAGACTTTGTCATCATGTATTAGACCCTTCTTGGACTTTATCAATCAAGAAAGAAAATTATTTTGATGTAAAATAAGCCAATTAGGCCTCCTCCACCAAGTCAACCTCAAGTCCTAAAAGTTGGCTTCAAACATTAACCAGAAACCACTATAAATAGGCATCGACTCGACTCATTTGGCAGAGTCAATCAAGCAATTCGATCTGTAGTTCCAGGAGGGCAAAAATAAATGCGAAATAGGAAGAAGATGAAGCGAAGAAGGAAACACCTCATTTTCTCTCTCTTTTGTCTCACAAGTGCGAAAATATGACGCTGTAGGAGGGCTGAAGTTGCAGGGTTGCAGTAGGGCCGAAATTTTGAAGCTAGAGGACTAATATTCTGAGTTGAGGCTAGGTTGAAGGAGTTTGACTAAAATTGACTTTTGGTATTTGGTTGATCATCTTGGAAGGTTGACTTGGTGGAGTGAGGAAGGTCTTTTGGTCAAGTCTAAGGACTTGGTTTGTCTCAATTTGATTTGCATATACTAGTGGAAGAGTTTGACTAGGTTTTCCCCTTCTTACGGGTTTTATCCCTGGTTGATTGCATATATGTTGTTCCATTGATATTCATGTTTTGATTTGATGATTGCTTGATGAGAAGAATATAAAATAAGAAGATAAAGAAAGTGAATAAGAATACAAGAACATCACAAGTAATTGTCAACATAAGAAAATCTTTCTGCCTTTCCAATTTTCTAACATTCTCAAGGCAAATCTTCTCGTCTTTTGTGTGTAGTGATCTCTACTATTCTAATGTTCTTTATGGTTGAATTTTTGAAGTATAATTACTGAATGATATATTGGAATAAGTTAAAATAAGATCTACATCAAAATTAATTATTATAATTTCATAAATATTGTGCTAACCCTAATTGCAATAAGAAAATCGAAACTTTAATATTGAGGTTGTTGGAAAGATGCCCATCATTTTGGTTGAGAAACATCCATGCTAGGGGAGAAGACCTACCCATTACTATTCAGCCCTCAATTCTCTCTTCAAAATCCATCAGCCAAATATATTCTCTTGGAAGGTTGTTATTGTGGCATTTGCAAAGAACAACGATACTTGAGGAGGCCTTGAGATTGTTTCAAAAAAGGAGAGGGAGAAGCCATATTAATATTTATGGAAGCCCTGAAGGAATGAAGTTATTTAGTGATTTGTTAGGTCCTCATCATTTCTATCACATTTTAAACTAATGTATGAGGAAGCTAATTGCAAGCCTTAACAACTAAATTCACATCACTTACCAATAACTAAGCCCAAGGGAGAGGGATAGTATGAAACAACATCGGCCATGGAAATCACACCAATATTCAAAAGTTAATTGCAAGGAGGCAACCTTGTTCTTTAAAAAGAGCTTCAGATTAAGGACCAAAACACTAGAACTAATATAATTACAATTGAAGACGATATGTACACTATCTCTCCTAGAGATGCAACAACATTTCGTAAACAAGGCCGAACAAATGAGGCTTTGTTCATTTTACATGTAATAGGTAAACTCGTGTGCTTTTCTACATATGATTTTCTCTTACGGGTCTATCTTAACAATAAAACCCTGACAAAAGGCAAACTAGTACATGCCCACATGATCCAAATGGGATTTCAATATAAAGACATTGTTTTGGGAAATAAGCTTGTGAGTTTGTATGCTAAGTGTGGCAGTTTGGTGGATGGTTATGTAGTTTTGAATCAACTACCTATGCAAGATGTTGCTTTCATGAACAATGATGATCGCTATCTATGCCAAGCATGGTATTCAGAGGAAGCTTTGAGATTGTTTAAATAAATGTGAAAAGCAGGACTTCAGCCTAATAATTTCATGTTTCCCTGCATTCTTAAGAGAATGCATAGCAAGTGTTTGAAGAAATGCCTATATATACAATGTGGTCTCCAAGGATGTAATGACACCAGCATATGTCATAAATAAATCTGGTGGCAAGGCCTTGAACTTATTTTACCAAATCATTTTACCATTGCTAGGGTTCTTGCAGCTTGTAGTATTTTGGTGAATTTAGGTGCATGGAGGATGCCTGTGATTTGTTTAGAAAAATACCTATACAAAATGATGATATGCATGGTGTCAACAAATTAGTTAACTGGCAATTTGTTTGGTTATATGCACTTGGTATGCAACCAAGACTTGTTTTGACACTAAGAATAGGCATGTTGGCTAGCCAATTGGGCTCTTCAATGAAATGTGGTTGGGAGGAGTAAAATTGGACCCAATTAAATGAACTTTGATTATTGCAGGCTATGCCCACAGTGGGAATTGCATTGAGGCCTTGATATTTTTCTCACCATGTAGTTATCACACATTAAGCCTAATGTTATTTCATGGACCATTATTATTACAGGTTATGCCCAAAGCAGTGATTAGGACAAATTCCCGAGCACTTTTGTGAAATGGAATTGGTAGGCATTGTTAATTTAGCAGCTCGGGGAAAAATTCCCTCCTTTAGATAGCCTTCCTCATCCAGAGAAGACCCTCTTTGCCCCTGGAAGAATTTTATTTGGTCAAGGAAGACCCACATGTGCACTAAAAGTACAGGTCGGCTTTAAAGATAAATTGGGTTTCCTAAACACTGTATAAATACACCTCAAGGCACATCACCTTGGATCATCATCAACACATTCATTTCTTCTCTTCTATGGTTCTTATAGTTCTGAAAATTGCAAGTTCTTTTCACACGTGTGAGGAAGAGGTCGTCTCTTTCTATTGACCGAAGTTTGACTTCTTTTTGGGATGGTTTGACCAACTTTGAGCATGGAAAGTTTGACTTGCTTTGACCAGATTTGGACTTGTTCTAGAAGGCCGCATTGATTGGTACAAAGATTGATATTTTTTTAGCAGTTTGATCTTTGTTGATCATTTACTTTGACCTCTATAACCTGAAGTTGATTACTTTTGTTTGGGATGGTTTGACCAACTTTGAGCATGGAAAGTTTGACTTGCTTTGACCAGATTTGGACTTGTTCTAGAAGGCCAAGTTGACTGGCACAAAAATCAATATTTTTTTAGCAATTTGACTTCAGTTGATCATTGAATTTGACCTCTAAAATTTGAAGTTGATCACAAGTTTTTTCTCTCTCCTTTGACTGAGTTTGACCAAGTCGTTTGGGACTGTTTTGACTAAAGTTTGACTAGCAAGGAAGGCCGAGTATTTTGACTGTTGACCGAGCTCCTTTGAGGCAGTTTGTGTAACGACCCATCTATAAATATAAAGAATGCAAGCACAATAGCAGGTATACGATACATGCATATGATAGCTACGTATGCATGTGTCACATTCACCGCACTAGTATTTTATACTAAATTGATTATAAGTGCTAAATACCATGACACTTCTTGGAATAGAGGTTCTACTCATTCATCAATATTGCTTAATGTATGAGTAGATCTTAAAAGAGAACTATAATATATTATATATTCCAAATTCTTGATAAAATTATATTAATAAATTAATAAAATAAATGTTAAAATATATATAAGTAATTAATTAAAGAAAGGGGATCCAAGTATAAAGTTTATAATGTTATATTAAAACAAATATATACTAAAACAATGTGATATGTTAAAAATAATGTTTATAATGTTTTAATGATATATTAAATCTTAATGTGGTATATACGATATATAGGTTATTATTAAAGAATATTTAATAAAATATCATATGGTTTCAAAACATAAAGGATATTCATTCACGACCTTAAATGAGAGAAGGGAGGGATACGTAAGAGAGGGCATGTTATCAACAAGTTGAATGGTGGGCTGCAGATGGGAGGGCGGCCACCGCCAAACAAGAGAATAAAACCACGGGACATGGATTTGGGAAGGGGACACAAAAACCAGAGGGAAGAATTCTGAAGGAAAAGGGAATCAGCCACAGGAAGAGCTTGAGAGTTCTGAGGTTCTGGGCACAAGGGAACAGTTGGCTTCTGTTAAGAAGCTTACTGGATTGAGCAGCCAGGCTTTGCTCAGTCTGGCTGGGTGGATTTGGTCTTTCGGTAACTGTCGCAGCGCAACTGGAGGCCATCTTCAACTGCAGGAGTATAGGTAGGTACCTCAACAGTCCCGTTAATTGATTTTGTCAGGTTTCAGGAAAATGTTATAGGTTCATGATAAATCCCTTACTGTTTTTTTCTTTGCATATGTTTTTGGCTCTTACATTTGGTATCAGAGGTAAGTTTAAAGCCTTTCGACCTTACCGGCCCTACGCATTGGGTAATTCTCTGTGAATTTTAATTTTGTTGAATTTTTCTGTTGAAACTGTTGCGTAGAGAGTCCAACTATGTTTTGAATCAAAACTTTTGTGGGCTGGCTAGCATAAAGCTGCACGACCTATGAATCTAAACCCTTAGTCAATTCTTGAGAAGTTCTGATGTAGACAACGCATCCGAAACCTCCTATAATTGCATATTGTTTTAGCTCTGGATTTTATGTGGGTGCTCCCTGATGTATAGTCCTCAAATGGATAGAATAACCAACTTCTTCTCCAATCTTAACACCCAGCTCATTGGCTACTCGTCGGAATACTGAAACTGCAACCACGCACCTCGGCTGAGTGATGTCTACCATCCAAACCTTCATGAAGCCTTGCCTATGCATTATCTGTGGAAGCTGTGTGGTCTTCCCTAACCCTATTTCTCCCATTATTTCCACCACGGGATTCTCTCCGACAAACTCTACTGTTTCATCTTCGTGGCGGTTGATACGTAGCAGCTGGGATTTCTCCATTTTGCTTTAAAATTGCTTCTGATGGATGGTCAAAGAACCACCCTCAAAACCGCCAAGCAAGAAATATTTCGATGAGAACGTCTCTGTGTAGCAAGAGCTCGGGCCAAGAAGGCCGCTTGCCAATAAACGGCTCCGGTGATCTCTTTGGTTTGAATGGCAACCTTCTCAGCACATTTATAGCTTCAATGGCACCCAGAACCCCAACAACTCCATCAAATTTGTCTGAGTATGGAATAGCATAAATATGAGATCCAGTTGCTACAGCAGATAACTTTGGATTGCTTCCCTCCCAACGACCAAATATATTTCCTACAGCATCCTCACAAACACGAAGACCAACGCCCTCCATAAGGCTTTTAACATACCTGCGAGCTAAAACATCATTCATACTATACAGAATGCGGGTCACGGATGGAGGAGGACTATCAGAGAAAATTGACAGTTCATCAATCTGGTGCTTTAGACTTTCTTTGTTGACAAAGAATGTCTCTGAATCCAGCAGACCATGAAAGTGTTCTTTGGGATAACCAGAGAACTCTTGCGCAATCCTGGACGTGGGATCGTCCTGCACGGCCGCAAAACTCGGCATATTCGCAGCAACAACAATTAAGACGGACAACAATACGAAGAGGGAAGAATCCATCGTTCATGATTTCGACCTCTTTGACTCCAATACCCTGTCCTGCAGTACTATTATAAATAATTCAGTACTGGAACTCCATTTTGTTCTGCAACATTATAAAATGCTATGTGTAGCATCGACACTGCAACCACACCGGGAAATTCAAACAAATGCCCCTCTGCTCTGCACGTTTCACCTACTATGATTGTATTCGGGTATGGGAATGAATTTAATGTCTTAATAGTTTATGAAGTGAGTCACACATAGGCAAGTGGTTTCACTTCCGCGTAGCATCCACTTTAGTCTCACCTCACCACTCCACGTTGAACTCCATGTTGGCAGATTCACACATTTTGAGTTAACCAAAGTAATGGCATGTACACACTCCACTATACTGAAGGAGTAATCCCGCGGTCAGAACTAGTGGTATTATTCCCCACATATATCGCTTTTATGAAGGCGTAGCGTTCACACTATACGTTGCACTATATTACCTCATGCTCGTAACAATATTTGTGTTATATATAATATATATATATATATATATATTATATATATGTGGGGTTGAATGTATTGTGAGCTTGCCAGGTCATGCCGACAAACCCCAACGTCAACCATATGTTACATACTGAACGATGGGATATATATAACAAATTGTAAATTTTTAAAAGACTGCTCATATGATTGCATATGTAAGTTGATAGCATCTTGCGTAGTCTGTCGTATTCCTCCTTCCGTGCCCTAAGGCCTTGTACATAACTGTATTGTGAGTATGGGGCAGTTTAGGAGATTGTTTATTTCAAATATGGTAACGAAAGGGGGTTAAGGCACTTTAGGATTTACTCTTGAGGTTTGCATACCGAAAATTTAATACATAGAAGTTAACGCAGCTTAGGGTTTACTCTTTGAGGAATATATAATACAAATTTTTCGTAATAATGAAAGGAGAATTTCGATTGATATATTCTCCAGGAAATAGGATGTTATCGGATGTTATAAGTTTTGTGAAATTTTGATAAAGAAAAATAAAAGAATATAAATAAAATAGAAGAAAAAAAATAATATATAATTCAATTTCTCTT